>CAUYON010090782.1:0-28243 GCA_963573935.1 Arctocebus calabarensis
AAGGATCATCTTTTCTCTCTTTGGCCAACCTGTTTTCTTCTCCTGGTCACCAATATCCCTATGATGATGTCTCTAAAATCTTTATATCCAGTCCCCTTTCTCCTCTAAGTGCCAGAATCCTGTTCCAGTTGCTTTCTGAGAGTTATGACGAACCTGCCCCAGACTGGAGCTGTCATCACTCCCCGCACCAAGCCTGCCCCTCTTCCTGCTTTCCTTGTGCCCATGCTACCAAGCAATCCTACACCTTGCGAGTCTCCTAGACGTTTTCCTCTTCCTCATCCCCCACATTCATTCATCAGCCAACCCACCTTCTCAGGTCGGGTTCCCCCCAGAAGCTGACCCTTAGACAGAGTTGAGCACAGGCAGTGTATTGGGGAGATGATGCCAGGAACTCCACGGAATGGTCAGAGAGCAAAGAGTCACGAGGGAATTGCCTTATCATGCCAGCTATTCTTACTGGCCAGTGGATCTTGATTCTGCTGGGGAAACCTCAGGGCCAGTGTAGAACATGCACTTCTTACTGTCCCACGGAGGGCCTAGGGAGCTGGGGTATAACCTCCAACCAATGAATGGCAGGAGCTGGGGTAAAAATACCATTCATTGGCTGGAGGTTGCTCTGATGGAGGCTTAATACCCAGCCCTTCCAGCAGGTCATACACCCAGGTGGAGTGGGCTCTAAGGGTCAGAGGAAGCCCTCAGGGAAAGAGATGCAGACGTTTTACCTCCTGTAGCTCTGGAGGAAAAGCTAGTGAGCACTGAAGTAAGGGTGAGGGGACAAGACCTAATTTTTTCACCTATACATTTCTCTCTCCTGATTACTTTCTCTCTTGAGGATTTCCAATTTCATCTCTCTCTCTGCTCTTAAGTCTCTTCTTTGTGTTGCAGCTAGAGTGAGCTATTCAGAGTCAAATCTCTGTTGCAAGCTAAGTCCAAAGCTTCCCAGTGCTCTAGCCCCAACCTAGTTCTGCTCAGCATCTGTCACTTTAAGTCAACTCTGGTTCCTTCAGAGACCCAGTGCAATCATTTTCCGCAGGCAACTTTCTCCAAACCCCTAGGATGAGTTTAATAATCCTCGGTTGTTCCCTGTTCATGTAGAAGATCATCTGTTTACATGCCTGTCTTTCCTAGGCAAGTCTTAGCACCTGGAGGTGCAGGACCATGTTTTATTTATCTGCAGATCCCTGGAGCATGTGTCTGTCATATATTAAGCACTGAGCAAATGTTTGCAGAACAGAAATAAACTAATTTCTTTTACTACATAGCAGGTTTTTCAAACATATCCTAATAGGTGATATATTTTTAAAGGGGAGTATTTAAAGGCCAAATAAATGAGTAGCCTAAACAAAATTCAGTGCCTTTTTTTGGGTTTGTTTTGTAGCAGCCCCAGGTGTCTCTCTCCCAGGCACTTATCTGGAGCCAGAACACTAGGGCATGGTGGGCTCACCAGCCTGGGACCTGAGTGGTCAGCGTCCATGCTGTACTGCTTACAAAATACTGTGTCATCTTGCTCATAGGCGAGAGGGTGAGCTGAGCAGCGGGCTCCAAACTCACTTGGCCACTTGGGCCTCAGTCAGGGGGGCTCCTTCTGTGTTACCAGTGTTATGAAGACACCGCTTGACAAATGCCACCTCCAGGTAAAGAGACAATAATCTGGGGCATTTGGCAACAAGGGCAGTGCTGGTGCTGTTTGTACAGAACAGGTGAGATGAACGAAGGTCTAATGTTGTTTCTGGACATGTGTGCAAACAAAAATACCACCGATGGGTCCTCATCCTGGACGGGAGGCTCTTTCACGATACTGTCTAGGGCTCCTGCAGCCCCGGAGTCTGCAGACATGCCGCTGGCAGGAGAGAGAGAAGGAAAGGAAGGTGGTGACGGAGGAAGGGAGGCGGACAGACACACTCTAGCAGAGACGAGAGCTGTCCGTGAGGCTAAGGAAGCGGAGGCAGACGCTCATGTCACCGGGCGTGGCCAGGAGCAGAAGGGAAGCAGCATGCCCGGCTGCTGTGAGTGGTGGCCAGCGCAGCACACGCGGGGAAGTGAGGCCTTTTTTCTACCTGCATAAAGCAGCTGCTGAGGAAGTGACTCCACTTCCCCTCTCGTCATTGGCTCAGCAGGATTTCCTCCGCAGCCACAGGGTGCCCAGGGAGTCCAGAGGGCTCCAGCAGCAGTGTGTGACTCCTCCTGCCTCACCCTCCCTTTATTCCAAAAATATTAATTCTGGGTTTGAGGGAAAAGGAAAGGGAAAAAAAATAACCCTTGAGCGTATAACCGAAGGACACGCAGCTGCCTGGCCCGCAGGCTGCGAAGTGCCACACAGGAGCAGGAGAGGAGCAAGGACCATCTCTCCTGCGCCCCAAAGCCACCTTCAGTGAATGGGGGTTGTCCCCTGAGGAACTTCAGAGGGGCTAGTTGGATCGCCAGCCAACAGCATACGCTGAAACCTAATCTAAGCGTTATATGGTTGTAACTAGAAACCCGCTAGAAAAATGGCATGAGATGAAAAACCCAAACAAAACCCAAACAAAACTAGCCGCTTACCAGAGTTGGTCCAGGGAAGTTTTGGTATTTTGTTATGCAAATTTAGCTCAGGATGCAAATTAGGCAGAGGCTCTCAGGAGCTTGGGAGGATGAAAAATGAGAAGCCCCAATAGCAGCTTCCTTTCTGAGCTGGGCACAGTTTGAACATACTTTGCAAAAGTGTTTGATGCTCCTGGGAACCTGCAGCCACAAGCCAGGTCAAAGGAGCTCTGGCCATGCCCACCAGCTAGCGGAGACTGGAGCTGAAAGCTGGCCATTCCTCAGGGCTGGTATGCAGAGAATTCCTTAGTCTAATTAGCCTGGGGTTGGGGCAGGAGGTGCTCTCTGGAGGAAAGCACAGAGCCAAATTCCCCTGTTGCTAGCTATGCAAATACTTCAGGGAGAGGCCCCCCAGACACCTGTAGGATCAGGCCCCTCCCGTGAGGCAGTGGAACAGTCCAGTACATCTCAAAAGATGCACTTTTGAAATGGGCGAAGAAATGCATTTATAGCAAAATGTGCTAGAAATGGACCTATTATTCATTATGCTATTCGATTCGTCAAGTTCATGTAAGAAACTCTCAAGACTAAAGACTGTATCCATACTAGGTCCGAAATCTCATCTTCAGCTCGCTTTTCATTCAGTAACCAAGGGCATTTTTGTGAGGCGCTGGGGAGTCTTAAAGCTAACAGGACACAGGCCCTACCCGACAGTAATTGCTTGCTAATGCTCTAATCCCTTTGTGGCAGCTGCGTGGTCATGAGTTTTCTCAGCACTGGGTTCAAAGCGCTCTGCACTGGTAGGAGTGTATTGCCTGCAGGGCCCTGGCCAGCAGAGGAGACTGATGGTGCTGTCCTTACAGGACACCTGGAGGCCCTAGGCCAGGTGCTGTTCTCAGGAATGCACGCGCCGGCCTCAGGAACAGCCTTCCCGTGTGTTGGCTTTAAAACAAAGTTTCTTCGTTTGTCTTCCTTACTATCCTATTCCACTACCTTCTTTTGGCTAGACTCACAGTGTTTTTCAACTTATTATTATTTTTTTATCTCATGGCATACTTTAACTGCGGCATACTTAACTTTATGTTGATCAAAAACAAAAGTAAAAAAAAGAATACACTGACTATGCTTTGAACTTCTTTCAGAAGTAATTAATGATCTTTTAAAATTTCCATGGCAAACCTAAGATTCTCTCATGGTACTCTAGTGTGCCGCGGCACGCTGGTTGGAGATCACTGGGCTAGAGCCTCGCTGGCCCTGCATTTCTGGGTGCTCAGCCCTTTCTTGTTCTGGGCTTCTATTTTATTGTTTGGGGGGAAATTCTACGAATCACTTCACGATATTGTGTTGGGCATGAAAGTATGTTGGGCAAAAGAAAAAATCTTACTTATTACAACTCAGGGGGACTTCACCCAGCAAACATAAGCAGCACAACCTGCTCAATGTACCTTTAATGATCCCCCAATGATAAACAAAAATAAAAAAATTAAAAATAAATTAGTACAACTGAACAAAGAAAAGCTGGCTAGGCCAATTCAAGAATCCGTAAAGGATTTGAATAGACATTTTACTAAAAAAGATTCTATACAAATGGCCAGAAGTGCATGCAAAGATGCTCAACATCCTTAGTCATTAGGGAAATGCAAATGGTAACCACCATGAGCTATCCCGTCACACCCAGTAGTTTGGCAATCACTTAAACAGGACAGTAACAAGTAATGGCGAGGAGGTGGAGAGATTGGAATTCTCACACATTGATGGTAGGAGTGTAAAATAGAACAGTTACAGTGGAAAAAAGTTAAACAGAGTTAACATGTGACCCAGCAATCCAAATATATTTGGGTATGTACATATATATGTTATATATATAAAAAAATATACATATATAATATATGTATGTTATATATAAAAATATATACATATATATGTTATATATAAATATATAGCATATATAATATATACAACATATATATACACATACCCATAGTAAGTAAAAATGTATGTTTACACCAAAACTTATACACAAATATCCACATCAGCATTATTCATAATAGCCAAAAGTGTAAAAGACCCAAATGTCCATTAAGTGCTGAACAGAGTTCCCCTCTCTACTTTCCTGTGGGGTAGGGAAGTGTGGGCTTCCTAACCCAAGGGAAGGCACCTCTCGCTCCGAGGGAGCCATAACAGGCTCTCTGGCACGTTGTGACTTTTGTTCCCCTGGGTATAAAGGTGCACAGGACCTTTCTCCTGTGCGGACTGTGGATCCCAGATGGTGATGTGCAGCTTAGCTCCCCGGCTGCCAGGAGCTGGGGCGGCCCTTCTACTGACTCAGCTCCCTGCCTGCCAGGAGCTAGGGTAGACCTACTCACTTAGCTCCTCGGCCACCGTGAGCTGACTAAATCATGTTACACCGCCCTCCAGGCCTGAGCTTCTCTCCTATCTGGCTGAGTTAGAACACTGGCATTACACGGTCTATCTGTACAATGGGATGTCAGTCCTAAAAAGGAACAAAGCACGGACACGTGCCACAACGTGACCCTCAAAAACACAGTGCTAAGTGAGAGAAGCCAGGTACAAAAGGCCACACACGGCAGATCGCTATCTAAAATAAAACACGCAAAGCAGGCAGGGCCCCAAAGCGGACAAGCAGGATAGGGGGGACGAGAGACACAGAGTGAGAGCGACAGACAGACAGAGAAAGAGGTTGGGAAACACTGAAAGACACAAAAATGAGAGACGCTGACAGCAACCCGGGCTGAGCTTCAGATGAGCAGGGAGAATGGAAAGTCTTCCATCATAGGACCTCCAGGGGGACAGCTGGCAGGGCAGGGGCGAGGGGAGAACAGGGAGTCACTGCTAATGGCTCCAGGGCTTCTTTTTGGGGTGATGAGAAAGTGCTGGAATTAGATGATGGTGACAGTTGTACAGCCTTATGAATATACGAAAATGCAATGGATCATTTTGAATGGGGTTTCATGGTGTGTGAACTATGCATCTCAGTGTAAAAAATGTAACTGTGTTCCTTACCCTGCATGGAGAGGGACCATTTTTATACTATATGGAGTTTGAAAGAAGTTCTAGTTTGTTCTGTAACCCCTACTCACAACTACATGGGGAATGGGACTCCTTAGAAACTGTGCATCACTGTCATCCTCAAAAAAAAAGTACGAGGTGGCAAGGCTGGTGTCCTGTCCAAGAGGCAGCTGGGCAGTGAGCCCCCGGCCGGGCACTTCCAGCTCCCCAGACGAGCAGCCGCCCTGCGGCTCAGGCCGCGATTTTCCTCACGTGACAACGCCGCAGTAGCTAATCTCCAGTGATTCTCTCTCTGCTCCACGATCTGGGCTGATGTGCTCATCCTATCCCCACTTCCTTGGGCATCCTTTAGGACGTGATTTGGGGGATGCCGATGAATGTCAAAAACTGTGTATTGCTGACGGCGGATCCCCGGCTGTCCCTGTCACTGTGTATTGCTGACCCGCTGTCTCTGCTACACGACACCTTTATGCTCCTCTTCTCTCGCCCTCCTCGGCATGCTGCCCAAGCTGCCGTGGCCTCTCCTGTGCCTCTGCGCTCCAATCTGTTTGCTTTCGGGAGCATCACCCAGGTTATCTGTCCCACAGCCCCACCCCTTCTGTTTCCACAGAGCCCCCTGCCTCTCAGGCCAATCTTCATCCGACCTGGCGGCATCAGCGTTCCTCAGAGTGGGCAGCAGGAGGGAAGCTTTGCTCATCCTCAGTGCCAAACAGGACTGTCCACTGCTCAGCGGGCTGGGGACCCCCTGGGCCGCGTATGGGGTCGACTCGCCAGCATTCTTGGGCTCTAGAGCCATGGGTGTGGCTCCCTCCCCAAACCTCGCCACTGCCCACACCTGTCCCCATGTATGTGTGAGCATGAAGGGTCTCTGTGCACTCCTGGGGCCCGGAAGTGGGTGACTATCCCCACCTGTATGTAGGTCATTGTTTGGACCAAGGACATGGTGGCCTGCTAGTTGCCATGTGACTTGGGAATGTGAGACCAAGGCTGCCTTCCTTTATCTCTGCCACTGCAAGAGTTAATTCATAAAAACATGCCAAAAATGGGAACTGAAAGCAAATGCTTGTCACGTTCTGCAGCTTGGCCTAATCGCTGTCATCAGGACGTGGCTGCTAGGGGCGGTGGGGAGAGGCAATCCTTCATTTATTAAACGTGGAGGGCCGGAGTCGGGGGCCCAATGTTTGGTTCTCACTTGTTTAAATCAGTAAGTGTTGACTGAGGCCAGCGGGAGGGGCGAGGACAAAGAACCTGCATGTCCTAATAGAAACTTGCTGAAAGTGGCTCAGACCCGGAGGGGGATGTGGCGGAGTAAAAGAACACAAGAGACGGGGTTCGGACAGTGGCATTCTTGGGAAGTAGCAGTGCCAGCCTCCAGCCAGGCATTCCATGTTTTTCAGGACTGGTTAAGAAATCAGCCTGCTGTCTTTTCTGGAGGCCACACGCTGCACTGGCTATCGGGCTCTTGTATGAGTGGCCTACGACAAGCTTAGACATCTGTCCAGGACCAGATTGGACCCCAGACAGGGCTGGTCCTATTCTCTGTCTAGGACAGGTGAGTCACAAATTGTGGAGGCCTCACAGCCTGCTAATGTCCCCCTCAGGAACACCCCAACATGTAAAACTCTTACCCACTCCCTCGTTCCCCAATTCTGCAGCCCAGTGAGTCACTCCTTGATGGCCAAATGACCACGAGGCTCCTCGGAGCAGCCCACGGGGGCGGCTTCTTCCGCACACCATCAATCCCCCATCGCTGAGAGAAGAATGATTATGCCCTGGGTGCTCTGGGGGCCCGTGGGGCTGGAGGATGGCGGTGTACTCTCTCACCATGCTCGTGTGGGCGCGCTAGGAAAATCTGCTTTCATTTTGTAGTCTATGATTTAGTTCTGTTCACCTGGAAAGACTCAACATGAATAAAACCAGATGCATTTCAAGGAACACTGCCTGGCTCTTTGACAATCCTCTTCCTTCCTCATCAGACTGTCTTCCTGTGTCCGGGAGGACAGCAGACCTCTCTATCACCAGGAAAACGCACAGGCTCTGTCCACGGCAACAGCTGTTAGTACTGAGACCTGCAGACGCTGGGTAAGGTCGGTGCTGTGTTCTTGACTCAGGCTCGTTAAGGCACAGGAGAGATGTGGCATGGCCTCTTGTCTGAATAGGTGTTCACTGTGAAGGACCCGAGCGCCCGCTCTGTGCCAAAATGAGCCAGCTGTATAAATGGGGGGACGAGAGACACAGAGTGAGAGCGACAGACAGACAGAGAAAGAGGTTGGGAGACACTGAAAGACACAAAAATGAGAGACGCTGACAGCAACCCGGGCTAAACTTCAGATGAGCAGGGAGAACGGAAAGTCTTCCATCACAGGACCTCCAGGGGGACAGCTGACAGCTGGCTGACCTGACACAAGGACACTCTGTCGCAGTGAAGCGAGACTGCTGGGGGTACGAGCAAGGTCGGAAAACCACACGTGCCCGCTGTCCGCAGCCTGTCAGTGTTGATGGTGGAGGGCACTGAAAACGAGAAAGTCATGCCCCTGGGAGCTCAACTTCCAAGGCAACCGTCACCTCCTGTCACACGCTCAGTGTGGGTCAGACACATATGCAGCTCGCAGCGCTGAGCCAGTGGGCCCCGCCTGCAGAGGGTACTCGAGTATTTGCTGGCTGGATCTGAGATGGTGGAACACACCACTGGGCCTTCACCGGTTCCTCCCCAGACAGTTCTGTTCACCTGGAAAGACTGGCAGGGCCAGAATTCAGCCCTGTGGTCAGTGCCCATGCCTATGTGTGTGGTCTTAGGGAACCTGCCATGTCTGAAACCTTGGAGGTGTCAGCTCCAGTCAAATTCAATGACACCAACATTTAATGAACACCTGCTTTGTTCATGGCATGGTGCTGGGTGTTGTCGGTAAAGCCGGGCGACACTGGCTGTGTGTGGATGACAATGGACTCTTTAAGACAGGGACAAGGTTATACTTATGACCCAAATCAAGTGCTCCATAAATACTCTTCCAATGGAATGACTCAGACACATTCACCCCACGGTCAAGAAGCTCAAGTGTACACTGGTGACGGCTCCAGGAGGGACTAGAGGTCTAGAAAACTGCTGTTCCCCCCAAGGGACCCTGTTGGTCTGTCTTACATGCATGGGCAACCTGCTTTTCATAATATTTGATAGAAACTGTGGGTGGCTCTTCCTAGCACTGCATGGGTGTTTGTTCACGAGTGCGGCCCTGTCTCTTTTGGCTTTGATCTGTCCTTGGGTCACAGCTGAATCAAGGAATCTAGCCACAGTCAAACCACTGACCAAAGCATTTCTTTCATGCCCACTTCCAGCCAGGCACCGAGTCTGGGAAGAGCATAAGGAACGGTGGTGGCAGATCCCACAAGGTGGCTTTAAAAACAGTGACAGAAGGGCTGTGCACTCAGAGTCACACAGCAAAGCTGGGATCTGAATCTAGAATTGCGCGACTCCTGGAAATGACAAACAACACACAAGATCCAGTCCCTGGGGGGACAGCACCACATCCCAGAGGTCAGACAGGAAGTCCTGAAGGGGGACAGTAAGTGCACCAAGAGTCCCCAAGATGGGCTGGGGGGACAGACGAGACAGGAGCTAAGCCTGAAAGACTTTGAATAAAGGAGAAAAACTGATAACGGCACCTCAGGGCCTGGAACAGCATAGAGTTCAGGCCGAGCCTGGCAGGTCCTGTAGAGAGCTGGTGTGTGCAGCAGGGGTGAGTCAGACTGAGCAGGGCCACACCAGCACAAAGAAGACCCGTGTCCACAGAGAAACCACAAGTCCCAGGGCCTCCCTTTCTCCTGGCCTGGGGCGCTGCGCAGGACTCAGCCCCACGGGAACACGAGCCGCTCCCTCTGGAACCCCTGTCTGTTTGGGCCCTGCTGGCCAGGGCTGGACGCACTGCCTCAAGAATATTTTCAAATGCCGTGTGATATAGACTCGAATCCCAACAGGGAAATGTTTTTTCCAATTGTTCAGGACAAGCCTTCCTACTGACAGGGAATTCTAGAATGTGAAAGAATAAAATTTCCTTGAGTCACATAAACAAACCCAACTTGAGGTCTCTTAAGACCCGGCGTCCTCACACTTTTTAAACAGGGGGCCAATTCACTGTCCCTCAGACCACTGGAGGGCTGGACTATAGTTTAAAAAAAAAAAAAAAACTATGAACAAATTCCTATGCACACTGCACATATCTTATTTTGAAGTAAAAAACAAAACAGGAACAAATACAATTCACACCAATGCATGTGGCCCGCGGGCCATAGTTTGAGAACCCCTGCTTTCCTGGGCCTCCAGGGTGGCAACTGGATTTCGAGTCTTCCAAGGGATCAGCTCATAAATTCTTGCTGCGTCTGCAACGCGTGTGAACAAGAATGGCTGCCCCACCGCAGACAGAGCCTGAGCCCTCGGAAGAGACACGGGGCTGAAGGAGGCATGGCTGGGCCACCCTGCCACGCTGCCCTGCTCACTGTGTGGTTGCCCTCTGTGGGTTCCTTGTCATTCCTCATGACACGTAACCATTTTCTCTACTGACCTGCCCTTTTAGAATTTACCAAAGGCAGAGAACTTTAAATTCTCAGGAACATATCCAGCAAGCATTTGACAAGAACTTGCCTATGCGCACTTAGTATTTAATCCTTCAATGTTGAGTTTGTTTCTGGAAGGCTGGAAGTTTGTAGGTCAAGGTGTGATTGTTGCCATCAGTCAGATTTAACAGGCCAGAAACACTTTGAGCATGTCAGGAGTTGCACGTGTCTCTACTACACCCAATTGAAGACGAACAAATGGACCAAAATTATGGGATCTGTCTCATAAATGGCTCCATCCTCAGCACACAGCGAGCATGTTTTCAATCCTGCTCTGCTCTGCTCTACTTTGAGGGGTCACCGAATAGCAAGGACTTGGTGGGAGACAAAACAGGGTGGATGCGGTCTAGGTCCCCGAGACCTCCCAACCTCTTTTCCCCATAATTCAGACAGGAGGCCACTGCTACATCTTAAATCCTTTTCCTCCTGAAATTCTTTCTTTCCTTTTCTTTCATCCTTTTTTTTTTTTTTCCAACACAGAGTCTTGCTTGTTACCCAGGTCAGGGTGCAGACATCCTCGTAGATCTGCAGCCTCCAACTCCTGGGCTCAAGTGATCCTCCTGCCTCAGCCTCCTGAGTAGCTACAGATGCACACCCACTCACCTGGCTAATTTCCATTCCCTTCTCCTCCCCTCCTTTTTTCCCCTCCCCCTTCCCTCCCCTCTCCCTCCTTTCCTCTCCTCTCATCTCCTCTCCTCTCCTTCCTCTTCTCTCTTTTCTTCATTTTCTTCCTTCTTTCTTCTTCTCCTGCTTCTTCTTTTTTTTTTTTTTGTAGATACAGGGTCTTGAAATGTTGCCCAGGCTGGTCTCCATCTCTTGGTCTCCAGTAATCCTCCCATCTCAGGCTTCCAAAGTGCCAGGATTACAGCTGTCCCATTCTTTTTTTCTCCTCTGCTTTTGTCTTTTGCTTTGCTTTCCTGTTCCCTCCTTGTCCCGAATCTTATCCGCTGAAGTTTATTCCTTAGTTCTGATGGAAAATTCAGGCTCTCAGTAATTCCCCCCCCCCCCCATTTCCTTTAAGGAAATAACTGTTGCCTAAATAGAACAAGTAGGACCTCTGGAGCCATGGGACAGGTTTGGCCACTGCAGTGTGGACATTCCAGCCTTCCTTCTAGTTGAAGGACCCTGGTTGTGGGTGCTGATGGGAGATTGTGGGCTGCACCTGAGCCCCCCGGGAAACAGTGTGATATTCGGCCAGGCGTCATGGTTACCGTCTGACCATGGAAGCCAGACTGCACACCAGCCCGGGATCCAGGCTGCAGTCAGTCCGAGGCTTGCTCTGCAAGCCTCCTTTAACTCTGGGGAGTTAAATATTGGCGTGTGGTTATGGAACAACAAGACAGGGGTTTGTGTTGGATAAATGAGTAGAATAAAAACGTCTAAGTTTCATCTTTTCTTTGTGTATTTTCACCTCTGCCAAATTCTTGGAATTCTTAAGACTTACAATTGTACGTGCTTTTCATTTCCTTTTGAACCTGGAACATCATTTAAATGTCTTTTGAGGAAGTCCTAACCTATGGGAGCATCCCGGAAAACTCTGAAAAAATACTGGGCTTCTTCCACACATACACCTGGAGGGTTTTAAGATATTTGTGATTCCCAGGCTTCATTCAGTTCATGGTTGATGGATCACAGATTCAAATGGGTATATTTTACTAACTCACTACACTTAGAAAAGGTATTTTATTAAGGGCAATTTTAAACGTTAAAAAATTATAATTTCATCGCCATCGTATCTACACTACTTTTTAATGAGAGAACAAGAACGCCACGGTTTTGATGTTTGGCAATGGGCACACCTTTCAAGGGCAAGTGTCCCAGCAGAGCTGTACCCCTGGCTCGGAGCACACTGTGCTATCCAAGATTTCTAACCGTGTAAGTTAAGTTCTGGTCTTCAGTTTTGTTACAATCCACCTGTGGCAACCTGTGTGGTCTGAATACCCACAACTCCCTTCTCAGGCCCTCTGCTTGCTGTCCAGGGGCTCACCTCTCCTTAGAGTCTCATTGTAATAGGAAGAGAGTGCCCATGAAAATTCTAAGGCAACAACACTTTTTAGATTCCTGGATTCTGTTTCATGCTTGTGCATCTAAAGCAGGGAGGACAGCAAGGGTTACACAACAAGGATACTGGGAGAAACAGGTTACGATGGCCTCTTTGGCTGTCATTGAAAAATCACATCTCTTACTGGTGCAAGTAGAAGCCTAGACCCCAGAGGTGGTTTTCCTGGAGTAAACCATGTCACGTGCTGTGACACAAAGGCAGGGGATGTGCTGGACAGTCCAGACAGCCAAAGAACCACGTGCCAAAACCTTCAAAGCACCAGACATCAGAATCCCAGGCAGGGTTTCTAAAGTCCCCAACTATCTATTTCTGCTTAAGAATCCACGCGATAAATATTTAGACTGTCCAAATGGAATGAAAGCCATATTTCAATAGCATTGAGATGATTTTATGAAAAATAATGGGATGCCTTCCCTACTTATCAGTCATAAATAATATTTATTAGTGGTCACTCTTGATGATAAGTTAATACATCAACCGAAGGAGTTTTATGGTTTCCATTCCTGTTCCCCAGGTGATAGGACCTTACGTTTCTCAAGATTACCCCGTGTCTTTCCCTGTTGGTCCCCCCAGGCTACGTTTCTAGCCTCCCCCAGAGCAGGCCTGGAGCTGAAAGTTTCCCACTCTCAATCCTTTCTCAGAACCATTTCCTGCTCCTTGTCTACCTCTCCCCCCTTGGAAATGGCAGAGAAAACCCATCAGTCATTTTTGGGTTATCCGACTGTGAAGGATTTGTTTTTCAAGCTTCAGAAGATTGTTGAACTGCATTTTTTCCCCCTTTCCATTTCAGATAACTCAAAACTGGTTTGGATCCATGACATCAACCTTGGCATGTACAAAGGAGGAGGAATGAGGACTTTGCCTTGTTTGGAACCAAAAGAGAGGAATATCGACTTTCTCTTTCTCTCTTTTCCATTTGTATTAAGTCAGTATTTTTTCCTTTTAGCTGGATGATGTATACTTTTAACATTCCAAAAAAGAAGTGTTAGTGATATGCAAGTCATAATGAAAGAAAATCAAAAGAGATGCAATTACAAGGGACAGGGAACTATATCATTTTCAGGATGAAATGCCCAGAGGAAAATCTAACGTAAAAAAATTCCAGGCACCATATAAGTAAGAAGAGAATGTAAGAACAGATTTGTTGTTTTAAAAATTAGCTTAATCCCAAATCCACACTCTTGGACTTTTATCCTTATTTTTTAAAGGCCAAAAATTATTATTTGGTGCTCGATCAGGAATGAGCCTTACAATGATGCAATACTGTGAGGTGGCATTAATCTCTTCCCGGTCTCTGTCCTCCCTCGAGGAACACAGGAGGGTGAAGAAACGGTTGTTAAAGAGAGAACATACATTAGGATGAAATGACTACCTTCTGTTGCCCCTTATTACAGAGGAACCTCTTATAGATGAAAACAAATATGCCCGCCGGAGTTGATAAACTGATCCCCTATCTATGAACTCATGTGCCCCTCACTTAAAACCCACAGATAGTTGTTACTATTGTCACTCCTGTTTTACAGATCACCGAGAATATGTAACTTTCCCAAGGACACCTAGTTAATCAATGATGAAACGAGGACTCAAACCTAGACTTCTGACATAAAATATCTTGCCTTTCCACTCAGTCACATGGCCTCCCTAAATGCAGCTATGACTCCCACCTAACTGGCTTTGTCCTGAGCCAAAATGTTGTGAGCTTGAATACGGCGGCGACTTGCTCATTCATAACATCTCTGTGTTTTTGATGGAGTTTAAATTATGAGGGAAAAAAATCAAGCTTATTTGTATCATAATTGTTGATTGACTTCGGCTTGACCTCTAGCCCAGCGGGCTATACTTCTGCCACCCTCAACACATGTTAAAAGAAATTGTAATCATTCAAATGTTTACAGGGAGATTCCAAATCCAAATAATAATGCCATAACTCAGCCTTCTCTTAAAAGTCTTTTCCTGATGGAATCTCCAACTTTCCTTTCAGGCACGAAAGCTAATACCTTTAATGATCGTGACCCGGCAGAGGGGGACACAGTGAGGAAGGCAGGAGAGGTCCCTAGTAATACTGATTTCTAACCCTTGCTCTTGTTTAGTTTGGAATCAAGCACGATGCTTAAGAGGGTGGGTCTCTGCAGAAAGAGCTCTCTCGACCCAATACAGGCTTTTAAGATTTGGGGAGAAAAGCTCCCTTTGTCCAGATGCAATTTCCCCCCATACTGCTTGGGTCAGCCTGAAAATGAAAAAAAATGGAGATTCGGTAGAAAGATTGCTAAGGTTTGTCTCCTCTCCCTTCAGTAAGACCCACTTCAAGAGTGGGCTCCAGAGGAAACATTTGACTCTTACCTTCTACCAAGAGTTATGGGCCCCGGAGTACTCAAAGAAAACAGAGAAATCACTTTGCTGCCCTCGGGCATTATAATGATTTTTCTTCTTTTCCCGCTGTGTATATCTGCTCTTGTTTCTTCTTCCCCTCTCCCTGTGAGTTTGCCATCCTGCTTCCTCTCAGCACTTCCTTTGATTTCATCAGTCCTTTCCCGAGTTACCCTTTCTACCCTGGAACTCATCTTCACTACGCTTTCTCTGGGTCCCACACGCCTGCCACAAATTCTAGAACTGGACTCTTTCTGCTCGGCCTTCTCGTGAGCTGTTTTAGACTGATACTCAGCAGTGTCCTTGTAGGAATGAAGAAGTAGATTTATTGTTAAATAAATTCAATATTAACTAATACTTCTTCATTCCTGCATGGAGGATAAACAAACTGAAGTGTAACTAACACATTGTGGAGAACTTCCGGCAGAAAATTGTCTAGAAATGTTGAACTGCAACATTAACATTTGATAGTTAAGAAGAAGTTATCCAGGTTGGAGGTGGGAAGGGATGCTGGGCTACCCACCTCCACCACGTGACTTGGGTTATATTTTTCAGTTTGGTGGGCATGAGTTTCAGTTTGGTGGGAATTCACGCCTCATGAGTTCCTAATCTATGTCCCCCCTCAAGAAGGCAAAAGGCCCTAGTTTTACCCTAATTCCATTGAGCTTTCATTGTACCCTCAGAAAATTACATCTTGAGTCATCTTAATTTCCTCTTCTATAATGCAATCAGGGGCATGCCCTGCTTCTCTCTCATCTCATTAATTGCCAGAAGGGATTTTTCCCCTTTTTGTGCTCTTTTGTATAAATTAGCCTTATAGATCGGTCAAATTGATCTGTCCAAACTTCCCCCCAAAATTCCCTTCCTCTCACTGACAGTAACTGTCATGACTCTAAGCTACTGACCCCACTCCCTTCCACCAATCTACCCACAACTGACTAACATCCCTCCCAGCAGAAATTACTGGGCCTCTATTACATGATTGGCATGACTAAACTCTGGGGTGGACCCAAGAAAAACACAGCCTCTTCCTGGACTAGGAGAGGAATACATGTGAAGTCAGGAGGGAGGGAGACAAGGACCGTCCTATGGGCAGGAGTGGCCATGGGGGTTCAGAGAAGGGCCAGTTCATTCAGGCCAGGGGGCCATAGCAGGTGAGGGGCACAGCAAAGGGACAGCACAGGCTGGATTTGTGGAACAAATATGTGCACAGGGAATGCTAATGGCCTGGCCTGCCTTGTGGGCTTCCAAACAAAATCTCATGGAAAAGATAATTGAAATGAAAATCGGAGCTTATTCAATTTCTGCAGGTCCAACACAATTTCTCATAGTTCCCAGTCATGTGGATACATGCTAATTTCCTTGGCAGCCTAAAATAAAGCTCTTAATGTGATTTGAGTCCCTTAGAGATTAGTACTATTATAAATATAAATGTTCAAACACAAGCACATTGAAACCAAATGCCCCCTCCCAAACATTGTGGCTTTCAGTTGTATGAAGCTTTTCCCATTGAACTCTCGGATAAATGAGCTAGAAGACGGAGAGTTAAATGGGCTCATTGGCTGATCCGCAAGTCCAGGCTCCTTCACAGGAAGAAGCATATCTGTTGCTCCCTACATATATAAACTCCAGTGGTTGGCAGGACGGTTTTGGAAGACAATCAGAGAAATCCTAGTTCGGCACTTCAAGTGGGGACTTGAGCAGGTGATACAGAAACCCTGATCAAAACAGAAGGTCTTTCCTCAACCCCCAACCTACAGACCCTCTCCTTCACATTCTGGCTGCTTTGTGCAGCTTACAAGAGACTCATTAACATCTAGTTATAAATAGACATCCAGGAGTTTGTTTATCTAACTGAGAGAAAACAATATTCGAGTTCTTTAGAAACAAGTATTTGACACCACACCAATGTTACTGCCCTGGGAGCAACCTCAGAACGCGCCTCAGTGAGGCTGGTGTTTTGATGTGGTCATTACTTGCTCAGCAGAGCCTCTACTTGGTAACACCTTGTTTGCAATTCTAGGTATTTGAAAATTTTAAAAACATATACATATATATCTCAAAACATCACTATATACTCCACGAATATATACAATTAGTATTTGTTAATTAAAGAATAAAATTAAAATATGAAAACAAGAAAAAAAAGAAAATTTTCAAAACATACCTCTTGGAAGGAAATTCTAAAATGAAAGATTCTTTTTTTCATTAATTTGTAAAAATCTTCCCCCACATTAGTCTAAGAATGCCTGAGATTTTTCTGGACCATTCCTAAGTCAACATTTGTGCCCAACCAAGCCAACCGATGTACCTAAGACTTATTCCCGAATGTTCCTACCACTAAAAGGGAAAGTGCCAAGTATCCCCCAGAGGCAAAACAGTAATGCTTCCCGTGTCTGTCCTCCACACCTACTGGCAATTCTTTTCTTTCTAGAAGATGGAATTACTTGGGTTTTGAGAAATTATATGATACCCATTGTAACAGCACGTTGAATGGTCAGGCAATAATGTTTCACCATTTCTTCAGTTTTTGATTTTCTGCCTGTTTGGTAACAGCTCCGTGGGCAGGGATAAGGAGAGGCTGGTATGCCCACACGACTCCCACCCAGATTGAGGATGGCGTCCACTTCGATTGAACAAGTATTCACGGCTGGTCCTCTCTTAGCCATTGACTCTGCATCTCCACCTTTCACCTCTCCATGATGCCCAGTCGTGACGGAAAGGAACATTACTAGCTGGTGCCTATTCTCACCTCCTTCTCTGCAAAGTTTAAGTCTAATTCATGCTAATGGTGTTCTTTAACCTCTCTCAGGCTCCATTTATTTTCCTTCCTTCCTTCCTTTTTTCTTTCCTTCCTTACTTCCCCCCTTCCCTCCTTCCTGCCTTCTGATAGTGTCTCCCTCTGTCACCCTTGGTAGAGTGCTATGGTGTCATAGCTCACAGCAACCTCAAACTCCTGGGCTCAAGCAATCCTCCTGCCTCAGCCTCCCGATAGCTGGGACTAAGGGTCCCTGCCACTATGCCTGGCTACTTTTTCCATTTTAGTAGTAGAGACAGGGTCTCCCTCTTGCTCAGGCTGGTTTTAAACTCCTGAGTTCAAGCAATCCGCCTACCTTGACTTATTACAGGTGTGAGCCACCACATCTGGCCATGGGGCTCCAATTCATAACTTGGGGGAAATAAAAGATGCTAGCTGAAGCATTGTAAGAGGAAGAAATGACTTTAGGGGAGGGCCCAGGACAGGGACTGGCAGTCAGTGACATTTATTCTCTTTCATTCCTTTTTCATTTTTCACTGACCCGTCCAAATCTTAAATTTCCCTTTCCTGGGGACCCCCTTTATTTGCAAGGGGATTGCAGGGAGCAGTTATGAAAAGTCATGTGAAACATTTGAAGCTCTTCATAATTTGACATTCTAGGATCTTATTTGCTAATATCATTCCACGAGGTAAATTCTTAAAGAAAAGTGTTCAAACTAGACTTAATACCTGTAAGCTTTCTGCTACAAGCTTGGGAAGAGTTCTGGTGTAGGCAGAAAGGATTTCTTGAAGACACCTGGCAGAAAGGCCAGCTGGATCCTGAGCCTAACCAGGAAGGGATTTCCAACCCACAGCAAGGACCCCACACCTTGTCCTCAGCTGTGTGGTTCCTGCCAGGACTGCTCTGGAAAGAATGCCCTGAGCAGGGCTGGCTACTCCAAAAAGCCACTGCTGGGGCCCGAGGAGGACAGACATCTGGAAATGGGGAAGGAGGCTTTCACAAGATGGTAATATTTAACAATTAGGCATAACTTTGGAAAGAGGAGGCCTGAATGTGGATGTTGGGGGATATCCATGGACTCTTCAAGTTATAGAAAGGATTAAAATCTATTCCATTGCATACCTAAATCTTCCAACTTGAGGCCATTTCCGTCAACCTGGAGCAGGTAGTTTAGAGACGAAGATATAGGCAATACTATTCTATGTTTAGATTTATGGAAACTGTTAGCCCATTTGAAGTGGAGACTTCACGCCCTCCCTTAGCTTCAGCCTTACTGTTGCTATGGGTCTCTGAGGCAGATGCCTCTTCATCTCTCAAACCTTAGTTTGCTGCCAATTGCATCTTAGGTGTGCCAACCCCAAATACCCAAAGGGACCTTCTCCCAAACTCTGCCCCTAGGTGCCCACCAGCCACCCTGACAGCCTACAGCTCCCAGCCAAGCCGAACACGCTTCCCTTCCCACGCCACGCTGCTATCATCCCCGTCTCCCGGGGTCTCTTATGATGCCGCCTCTGTCCCCCCCCACAGCATCGTTCACCCAGACGATGGCAAGAAGCTCTGCAGTGACCTTCCCGCATCTTGCCACATCCAGCTCCCCTCTGCAGTGCTCCCAGGAGGGCTCCTTCCACCACAGTCATTGGGTCCCACTCTCTCACTCCAACGCCCCAGGGCCTCCCATTATCCCAGGTGAACTGGCCCCCGCCCAGGCTCCAGCCGCACCACTTGGCGCCTTGAACTCACGTGACTACTGTCAGCCTGACCCCTCCACACACACATCCCTCAGCTGGGAAGCCACTCTGCCTTTTGCTCGCCTCTCCACCCTGGAACATCACCTGAGCACCTTTCTCCACCAAGCCCTGGGTCCCAGCATGCCCTTCCCTTCGCTGTCGCCATCCCTGCCACCTGTCCTCTGTCTCCTCCCTGACAGCAGTGCCTGCTTCTTATTCCTCCAGGTTCTAACGGTACCCGGCACCTAGCAAAAGCCATGTAAGTGTTTGCGGAATAAATGAACAGAAGTTAAAACTAAACAGGTCCATAAAGGTTGTGTCATGGTCAAGGAAGATGGACCCATTACACATTTTAAAAGAACCCCAGGACTTCCTGAGACTGGGACGGCAGTTAATTCAGGGTACCATCTAGGAGGCTGAATGTGGTTCCCAAGTCTACCACATCATAACTTTGCCTCGGCCAAGATATCCAAGGACCTTGAGCCTCAGCTTACTCATCTGTGCCAAGAAGAGGATGATACAGCGTGGAGCACAGGGCTTGGGAGAGGATTCCTCGAGCTGATGCCAAGTGCCCAGGGAGGCTGGCACAGTGTCCTCCTTCCTCCGTCAACAGAACTGAATAGAATGTAGACTCTGGAAAAGGAAAGGCACTGGATGGGGAAACAGCAGGGGCGCGACAGTGCTCCTGACCTCAAGGGGCGGACAGTCAACTTGAAGGGGCCACATAGGTTCATTTGATGGGATGGGACAGTACCAGATGAGGAACAGGGCAGAATGTGCTAGATGCCAGGTTGGTGTGGGGCAAACCGTGCGCTGAGTGCAGAGGGCTGGGGTAGGGGAGTGAGCCTAGGGGAGAAGGAGGGTCTCGAAGGACCACCTGAAGAACAGAGGCTATAAGGAACCTGGGAGCGCAGGGTTAAAACCGGGTTTGTTGCCTGGAGACGCGTCTGCTGCTCTCTGCTGCCCCCTGTTGGCGTGGCGAGGGAAGAGGACTACAGTGGGTGAGAGGGAGGAGGGGCGAGCAGGTGAGAAGAGGTCCAGGAAGGAGCGAGAAATGTAGCACCAGGGAGCAGGTGGTGAAGGTGGGGAGAGGGCAGGAGGGCTGCTGGGCCAGAGCACTTGCCCTGAGCTTGGGGTCATCTTGAACCTCCTCTTCTCTTTCCCTGGAACGCTTGCCGCACCCATACTCCCATTTCCCTTTGCAGTCAGAGGCTCCTCCTCTGTCCCCCAGGAACCCCCCTGTAGGTCAGCGTGAACCACTGGGGTGACCGAGGTGAGGGGCACTTAGCATTCTTGGGGCTCTTGGCATGAAGCATTTCTTAAGGCCGGAAACCATGTTACTCCTGAATGCTGCAGTTAGTATTGTGAGGTTTGTTGAGATGCAAAAAACAAACAAAAACCCGAAAATGGCTGAAGGGGCATCAGACAGGGAGGGGGAGAGGGTGAGGGAAGCAGGTGCCAACACAAAGCCTTGTCCAGCAACACAGTGGAAGACAGAGGGGCCAATTATCCCTTGTACAAAACAAAGTTGTACATAACTTTTCCCATTGGCATCAGCCCAGTGCTCTCAATGTACAAAATGTCATTCAGCTTCAGAACTTAGATCTATTGACATTTGGGGTCAGATAATTCTCTGGTGTGTGGGCAGGGGTGGGGCAGGGCAGGCTGTCCTGTGTACTGAAGGACATTCAGCAGCATCCCCTGCCTCCACCCTTGGCTAGTAATGACAACCAAAACTGTCTCCAGACCTGGTCAGATGTCCCCTGGGAGACAAAAGCATCCTGAGAACCACCGCCTTCCATTATGGTTAAGGGCTACCCATAGGCCCACACTGAGCTTCCCTCTCCAGTGTCACCTCACCTGAGCTCTGCAAGGACACCAGGTGCTGGCGTCCCTCTCCTCATCCACTTGATGTTCCCAGAAACGGAAACGGAAGCTTCTTTCAGAGCCCAGGAATCTCTTTCCAAGTCCATATTTGGGGATGAGGGGCTGTCTGTTCTGCTCAGAAGCTGCAACCAACTACCAAGGGGGCTCTGCGCCCAAAGCCCCAATTCCTCAATTTCCTGGGCAACCAGAGATCTAGGGAGAAGCACTTTGCTCAGAGGCAGACCTCAGGTAAACCTAGGAGAACTTGCTCTCTGTTTTCTTTGTTCTTTTCCTCTTCTTTTTGCTTTCCCTGAGCTTGCACAGAGTAGAAGCCACAGGGGCTACTCTTGGGGACAGGAATCTGAGTCCACCCCCCTTCAAATTTCGACAGCAATCCTGGAGCTACACCAGAAAGCCTTCGCACAAATAAACAATTAAGTTAATTGGAGGTCTGACAAATATTTTTTTTCCCCTGAGGAATTAAGTACCCATTGGGGTTAAGCCTCCATCCGAAAAACCAGAATGCAAGAAGCTGAAGGAATAGGGTGAGTGTGGTCCAAGTCTCTTATTTTAAATCAAGGACAGTGAGTCCCAGAGAGGTGAAATGCCGGCCAGTCCTGAAGCCAGGGCCACATCATGATTCCATGTTCTTCTGAGTGGAGTTACCTGACACTCCCTGCCCTTCCAGACAAGAATCGGGGATGTGTCACTGGGGAGGGCAGCCAGGAGGGGTGTCCTCCCGTTCAGTACCTCCAACAGATGACTTATTTCATGGAAACCCCTTCACCTGGGGCTGTTTGTAAAACCAAGCACATGAGGCAACTGAAAAGAGTCCCCTGAAGGGGCTCCTGTGCCTTGCTCTGTGACATTGTTTTCAGTAAAAATTAGCATTAGCTGTTTTCAGCTCTAACCTTCAACTCCAGCTGGCTTTATCTTCTCTCACTTATTATCGCTGTAAAGCAGTGCACCGTGTAAAGGTCACACCTGTGTTTACACGCCATATGCCACCAACATACCATGAAGGGAACACTATGTGGTCTCTATCAGAAGATCAAAAACGAAGGGGCAAGAAACAGGCCTTCCTCTAAGGCAGGGCCATTCTGTCTTCTCCCAACCACCACGCCAGGCCCCGCGTGCCGCCGCCGCCTTGGGAATTGATGGCTGGGCCGGGTGTGTGCTGTTTTATTGATGGAGAAACAAACACGGCTCAGCACCTGTCCGGTTTCAGGGTGACTAGGGAGTTTCCAGTCTGGATATGACAACACTCTTACACTGTAACCAAACATTCTTTTTCTTTTCTTTTTTTCTTAATCCAAAATTAGAACAAAAACAAACCTGTACAGGGCTTGGTGTAGCAGAGAAAAGAAATTCAAAAGTCAAGACATTTCATCAAAAAAGCTCTGACAAGATCTAAACTCACTTGGCCCAGGGCCTTGGGATTCCTTTGGTTGGGAAGGGGAAGAGGGAGCACCCCAGAGGCCTGGGAGGCAGTGCTTTCTCAGAAAGTCCCTCCCCGTTTCCCAAGCTGCTGGGGGAGTTAGGACGTCCTAGGGAGACTTGATGGAGACAGAATTTTTCTTGTCTAACCTGATGGTGCCTTGAGGTGCAATTAATAAGTAACTGCAAGGACCGACTGAGTGAAGGCATTCAGCCCACGGCCTCCCTCTGCCAATGCAAAAATAACCTGATACTCTTCACCTGGCCTCAGAGTGACCTGACCCTAGCAGGGACTTCACCAACTTGCGTGGTCCCTCCTAGCCTGGGCTTGGGACTGGCTGTCATATGCTGTTCTCCCTATACTCCAGTGGCAGTCCTGCCTGAGACCCCCAGGGAGTGGGCAGAAAGAGGTGCCTCTCTCAAGGGGCCCCTCCCTCCAGGAGCCCCCACCCAAGCTGTGAGCCCAATGGACACAAACCTGTCCAGCTCCGGAATCTAAGGTCCATATTCATCTTCCATAGAGCACCCCCCAAACCATGTTGGGGGGAAAAAGTTTTCTCCTTTAAAATAATCTTCAGGCTGTAATACTACAACCGATCATAAATAATAACAGCCAAAATGCCAATAGAAATTTATAGGGCTGTTTGCTCACCATTTAGATGCTGGTGAGTCATTAATTCATGTGATATTTATCAGTTTATAAAAGATACTAGATAAGTTAATTATTTAAAATCATGTGAGTGTAGATTTATGCTCAGGTGATCTAAAATTGTAAAATTAAGAAAAGTATCCGCAGTGAGCTGTTTGCTCCAAATCAGTGCCATTTACGTCCCCTCCTGCCCATCAACCCAGCATCTGACCTGAAGAGACCTGGGATGGCGCTAAGTAAACTGCAGCCCGGCCAGAGGTGTCACCAAAAATCACAAAAACACAACCGAAACAGAACTCTTCTGAAAGACCCATGCACCATAAAAGGGGAATTTCCAGAAGCCTCTGCTATTAGCAATTTGCTCTTCCATTCCTTTCCTCTCTAGTTTCAAGATGAAATGATGCCAAAAAGACTAACTTGTCAGAAAACACACAAAACTCCCTCTAGACACGTGCAAACCGACACAGAAGAACTTGCGGGAATTTCCACACCTGCTCTTCTCATTTGCCTCAAAGAGAAGGAAGGAGAGAGGGCAGGGGACCCTTGCCTGCATTCGCCCCCGGGAAGACATGAGCATTAATTGTCTTCTTACTTTGAAGCGAGCATCACTGCATATGGCGTACCGTTTTGAGTTTTTTTCCTGTCGGGCCAAAATAGTGTTTCCAAAGTAAAAGTACTGGAAGGGAATTTTTTTAGGACAGAGATCGCTGGGAATTTGCTCACAGCTAGCACAAGTATGGATGTTTCTCTGATCGCTTTCCGTTTTTACGTATGCATTGAAGGCCACATGCACTGGCTAATTTTGACAGAACGGTTCAGAGAGGAGACATCCTCCATCTCGGGGGTGTGTGTGAACATTTGTGGGACATTCCCTTTCCCTGGCCTAAGACATTCGGTGGTGTGGGAGAGTTGAATTAAGGAAATAGAAGTCAAAATCCAATCGACTAGGGAAATGAGCCAAACAAAAATGGACATAAAGATACCAAAAACCCACCTCCATGAACACGGATGACTGTACAGCCACCAGCTAGAGTTTCTGTGAGCTGAACTGAATCTGCTCACTTTGCAAAGATTTCCCACAGAGCGGCAACTGCCCACACAAACACGCCTCTTAGTTTCTGGCGCCCACCTCCAAGGCTTCCAACTCCCTTGTGGGTCAATTATCTCATCATGTCTACTTTTTGTATTTTCCAAACTCAACCCACTCTGATGGCTTACCATTTTTCATTTTGGGGTGTCGTTTCCATAGAGCCAAAGGACTACACCTTTTGTGAGCGGCCTGGCAGGTACTGACAGGTGCTCATGTCCTGCAACTCACTCTTCTATCAAGACGAGACCATCCTCCCAGAAAGACCCCTCGAAGCCACTTTGTTTTTAAATTATTTGCATATGAATGTTTTGGAGTGGAGATTATCAAAGCCAAACGTGGGAAGAAAGCCTCATCATTAATCATCCCTGCAAACATAGGTAAGAAAGGTTTTGAAGATGGGGCACGGGCCCGCACAGACATGTCCTGTTGGGAATCAGTGAACCGCCACGGGGTCTTTTGAGGGACAGGCATATGGGCCCCTCTTGGCAGCCCTGCTGTCACTTGCCCGTGTAACTAAGACTGAGTGGGTTTCTTTTCTGGTTGTGTTCTTTAGACATGAGGATTTTTATGTTTAGAAAGAGGGAAGTTGAGGCTGAATAGTCAAATGTCCCATATTCTCATAGGAGCCGATGTCTGGTTTTGAGGGTTCCGCCGCAGCTTGCCACCCTCCCTTCCAAAGTTCAGTTGCAACACTGTAAGAGGAGCTCACGTGACCAGGAAAATTAAAAATTTTCTTAGCATTTCCTGTCTCCCAGACTTCAGGGGAGCCCCTCAGGCATGTGTGACCTGGGGTAGCACATTCAGGATGAGGGATAATGGTTACTTTGGGGTCCCCACCACCAGCATGACATTCTCCTGGGTTGGCACTTGAGTACTATGTTGCCCTGGTAGCCTGCCAGGGGTGGGGGCAGGCAGGGCTGGGAGGAAACCCATGGCCACATATGCTTCCTTTGGGGTGGGGGTGAGAGCGCCCCTGCTGTGGTGCATCCACACTCCCCAGTGGACTTTTGCCAGAACCAGCATTTCTGCAGCAGAACCTGCTGCCCGAGCAGGACCCAGGCACCCGCAGACTTCTGGGCCTTCATTTCTCATAGAAGATTGAGATCCCTCAAGGATGTCTGAACTATAGGTCTTCAAAGCAACAACAACAACAACAGAAATGGTCCAAAATATTAGGCAGGAAGTAGTGGTTTTTTTTTCTTTTTTTTAAATCACTTTTCCAAAATGGTACCCTGAGGTGATCCTTTCTTAAATCTCCCAGCAACCAAAACAATGCGGTTTAAAAGTTTACAACTTTCAACCCCTGAAAAGGTCACCTCCCTGCCTCACACCCTCTCATATTAGAGCAGAACGGATATTTTGAGTCACATGTATTGTTCTTTGTTCATTTGCATTTGGTGAAATCCCCCCTTGAACCAATTTAGTAAGCAGTGCCGTGGGCTTCCTAGGTGGCCTTGTTCTCATTTTATACATACATGCATACATATATGTATCTATCTATCTATTTTTTTTTTCTGTCAAAAAAATGTAGACCCAATGAAATGAAGTCCCAGCTCCATCGTTTATGCTATCTTTAGGCTAGGGTGATCGTTCCATCTGGCTTGGGATGGACCGCCTTCTCCTTTGCTGTGTGTGAGGACCTTCAAGGCCCTGCAGAACCCCTGTGCTCCAGATGCCCTGGGGGCTCTGTCCCTCGGCCCCTGTGACTTGCTGCTGGACTGACAGATGTGTCCACGTTGGAGTCACAGGTGGCGAGGTGCCCACCACTAGATGACATTAGTGAAGGTCTTGCGGGTTCTGGTGCCATTTACAAAGTACCAGTGCAAGAGCAAGGCTCGCTAGCTGGGCATTTACACCAAGCACTCATGGCCCCAGCGCAGGCTGGGCCTGACCTCTAGGAATGATGCACAGAAAAGGGTGCTGAGGTCCCAGGACCCCGTCAGCCCCCCTGAGACATTGTGCACATCGGCTGTGGGGGGGGAGCAAGGGCTTTGTGAAACCGCCTGCTCACCCTCCCACCCCACTATGTAAGCCAACGCTGCTGGCTTTCAGAAACATATTTCTTTCTCTCTGAGTAATTTAAAAGTGACTCATCCCCTTCCTCAGCAGCTGGGACATGTGACCTGCAGGGCTGCTAAGTGTATCTATAGATGTGTAAACCAAAGTCGTTCTTAGAACATAGATTCCCCCTCCCACGTGTTGTTTATGGCCCTTCGTTTCACCAGGAGAGAACGGTGACAGAGATGGGTTGTGGGGACTGCCCGCTCCACACTCAAACCTGGAACGTGCCCGTTAGGGGAAACGAGGGACATCCCCCAGTGACAGAAAGTCAGAGAGGCAGGCCAACAGCCTAAGAGGCTTACTTCGGTATCAGTAGACCATCAGGAAGTTCTGAGAAAACCCCACAAAAAGCTAATTCGATGAGGATCTGTACAAACAAAAAGCTACCCTAAGTTCTGTGCCTTTCTGCCTCCGTAGAAATGCAGAGCTGATGAAGTGGAGATGACAGCCACCAGGACCGAAACCCCACCGATGTTTCTTCCTTTCTAAATCCGAAAAACATTCCTGGGGTCTGCTGAGGTTTGTCTTGGTAACTCACACATATTAGGAATGTTTTTATTTCTCCAACTTGTCTTTGTTCGTCCATCACCAGAGAAGGGTGCCCAGCCCCGCTCAGGGACCCTGCTTTTGCAGGAAGGCATGCGGGTGACACAGCTGGCAGGCATTCTAGAGAGTGTTTCCTACCTCTTTCTCACTTCCTATTTTTATTAAACCAAAGCTGAACTCATTTGCTTGCTTTGTGAAGACCTTCCTAATCTGGCCCCTCATCTTATTTCCTAGTGCTGTCTATGTTAATTGCACAGTTTATCCTCGGTTGCCACCAGGGTAGCCCCTCCAAGGAAGACACCGGTCCCAGAATCTTTCCCCTCCCACCTCTCCATACCCTTCTTCCACACTCTGTGTAGCATCACCTTTCTGGAGCCCTCTTACCTTTACCACCCAAATATTACCCTCTTCTTCCAGCTTAGCTCATTCCACCTGAACACATCCTTAGATGAACTTCCTTACCTAACCATCCAAGCTGCCTCTGTTGCCTACATCTCCTAAACTTCTCCAGTACTTCACGATCTCTGCTCTCCAGTTTTGTTTTGCCACCTACTGTATCACTTTTTATGTTTTCCAATGTGGTTCCCATGTGATATTGTTTGATTACAAATTTTTTTCAGGAAGGGTATCACACATACCACTCCCCTGTGGCCCCACCATGCTGGGCTCCTCAGCAATGGGCAAATTGAGCTTCAGCTTAAAAGAAATTAATACTTTACTTTTGACCCAAAGATGTAAGATGCAAAGTCTTCCTAAACTTTCGGCCCTCTGTTAAATTTGACTGCCTGTCACCTGGAATACAAAGTTTACTTTTTATCCTGGTAGAAGGCTGTGTAGACAGGAACAGGTGCATTAAACGTTCACCTGAATGACAGATACAGGCACCAATAGGCATTGATGGAGCACCATGTGCAAACATTGACCTAAGCACTGAACAAAGATCAATTTTTCTAAACTTCGTACCACACTTCAAAAAGTAGGCACTATTCTCCCCACTTTACACATGAGGAGACTGCATCAGAGTAGGTAACTTGTCTGAAATCACTTGTATAGAAAGCGGCTGAACTGGATCTACCCGCAGACAACCTGGCTCCAGGGTCTGTGTTCTTGGTGGCTGAGTGATGTTCCTGTTAACAGGTGTATATTTTTACATAGCTTCCTTCATTGCGGCAAAGAGGACCCTGTCTTCAACATGGACACTTTGTCACAGTTGAATATGCTAAAACCGTTCACCACTCAGTTCCAGAGTAAAGGAACCTGATGGTGAGATGTTATCTTCCAAGGACACCTCAAAAAGAAGAATGGTAATATGGGAGATCAATTACATAGAGTGTTTTTTTTTTTATAATTTTATTGAATCATAACTGTGTACATTGGTGTAATCATAGGGCACAATGTGCTTCATATACAATCAGAAATATTTTGATCATACTGTTACAGATAGCCTTCATGGCATTTTCTTGATCACTATATAAAGACATTGATACTCTACCTTTAATAAGTTTCACCAGTACCCTGCTA
>CAUYON010090783.1:0-18928 GCA_963573935.1 Arctocebus calabarensis
GGCCTGCCAAACAACAATGATGGCTGCAACCAAAAAATGGCTGGGCGTTGTGGTGGGCGTCTGTAGTCCCAGCTACTTGGGAGGCGGAGGCAGGAGACTTGCTTGAGCCCAGGAATTGGAGGTTGCTGTGAGCTGTAATGCCACAGCACTCTATCCAGGGTGACAGCTTGAGGCTCTGTCTCAAAAAAAAAAAAAAAGAATTCTTAATTTGGGGTTGAAGTTCCTTTCACAAGAAGTTTCCCTAACCACTTGAAACCCCTCAAGTCTAAGACAGACTGAATTGTACACCTAAAAATGGCAGGCCAAGTATAGTAGCTCACGCTCATAGTCCTAGCACTTTAGGACTGAGGTAGGAGGATCACTTAAGTCCAAGAGTTTGAGGTTGCTGTGAAATTTCCTGCACTCCAGCCTAGATGAGAACTCAAAGACCCTTTCTTTTAAAAAAAAAAAAAAATAAATAAAAAGGCAAGTTTTATCTCATGCTTTACTGCAATTAAAAAAAATATACATATATATATATATATTTTTTTTTTTTTTTGAGACAGAGCCTTAAGCTGTCACCCTGGGTAGAATGCCGTGGCATCACAGCTCACAGCAACCTCCAACTCCTAGGTTTAAAGCGATTCTCTTGCCTCAGCCTCCCAAGTAGCTAGGACTACAGGCACCTGCCACAATGCACGGCTATTTTTTGGTTGTAGTTGTCATTGTTTGGCAGACCCAGGCTGGATTTGAACCCGCCAGCTCTGGTGTATGTGGCTGGTGCTTTAGCTACCTGAGCTACAGGTGTGGAGCCTGCAATTAAAAATATTAACAATGTTAAAAGAGGGGAGAGGCAGGTTTAGGACTGCTTTTGAGATTAAACCTGAAGACTGGTCCATCATCAGACACTTTCTGGTTTGGGTTGGAGGCTCTTTGGGAAACACCTCAGACATCTAAGTACCATTACCCTGTGGAGAAGTACATTTGCAAAAAGGCCACATTGTAGGCTTCAGGCTGCTGAAATGGGGGCACAACAGAAGGAAGGATGATATGAGCGCCGAGGGTGCTGAGCTGCACATTACGGGACAACAGTCTTTCTGCCCCCTCCAGGCAGAATGGATAAGAAGCCCCACTGGCCAGAGCTGCCAAAGACTATGGCAGTGAGCTGATCTGGCAGCACTGGCTTCTTCACAGAGGCACCTGGTGTGATGGGGGGAACTACAGCTTGGGGGCTCCAGATCTACCCATACTGTCTAGGCTGGACCCCCGTGGAGCCCATCCATCCTGAAAACAAGCTTGTTACTGTGAACAGCAGTGGCTAGCAGTAGCATTAGTTAACAGTGAGAGCTCATTATGTGCCAGCCCCTGTTCTAAGCATCTCATATAGATGTAAACTTCACAATAGCTCTGTGAGTCAGGTACTATTAATTAATTGCCAAAGGACAGATGAGGAATCTGCAGCACAGTGAGATTCTGATCCAGGCAGTCTAGTCTCAAAGCCTGAGCTCTTTTCTTTTTCTTTTTTAAGAGATGGGGGTCTTAGGCCAGGTGTGGTAGCTCATACCTATAATTCTAGCACTCTGGGAGGCCGAGGTAGATGGAATGCTTGAGCTCAGAAGTTTGAGACCAGCCTGACCAAGAGTGAGACCCTATCTCTAAACACCCATTGTGATGGGTACCTGTGGTTCCAGGTATTTGGGAGGCTGAGGCAAGAGAATCACTTGAGCCCAAGAGTTTGATGCTGCTGAGAGCTATAACACTATGGTACTCTACTCAGGGTGACAAAATGAGACTCTGCCTCAAAAAAAAATAAAAGATGTGTCTTGTCATATTGCCCAGGCTGGTCTCAGACACTTGGCCTCAAGTGATCCTCTTGCCTCAGACTCCCAAAGTGCTAACATTATAGGTATGAGCCACTGTCTGAACTCTTAACCACGTTAAACCCCTGGTTTCTGAAATGGAATTTCTGGTGAGTGTGACTGGAGAACTCTGCCTCCCTGCCCTGTGCACCATGTCAGAAGTCATTATTTTAAGGTTCTGTTTTGTTCTAGAAAGAGTACATCTTACCCTCCTTGGAATATAAGAAAGTTCTTTCTCTTTGGGATGGGCAGAACTCTGAAACTTCATTTCTCCACTAAATGTAAGAAGTAATAGGGCAAAACAAAAGACCTCTACTCAAGGAGATGAATAGCCAATAAAGTAGAGAAAGAAGTCATATCCCTTGGACATTTTTAGGGAATAATCCTTATTTCCTTGGGCTTTGCTCACCCAGAGACGAATGTGCCATCCCTTAAGACAATGGTTCTCAACCTGTGGGTTGTGATCCCTTTATAACAATGAAAATACATCGCGGCATTAGGAAGGTTGAGAACCACTACCTTAAAACAACCCATCTGTTAGTCTCCAACTGATAATTCCCTGGCACTTGACCTTTGGGGATAAAAGCCAGTAGATTCCTCTCATCTAGAGAGGGCTAGGGAGCTCAGGGAACCCTACAAACCTCACTTCTTGAGCCAGAAACCTCAGCTGCAGACCAAGTCTACCACTGAGAAAAATGGCTTTAATACTGCTCTTGGTAACTAAGTCTCCTGTAGCCTCCGACCAGGGTGCTCTTCTGACAGCTGCTATTTTTGACCATCTTGAAGATGGACATCAACACTTTTTAAGATTTCATTGCCTGACACGTTTTCTCATACGGTTATCAAGTTACAGAGTACCATGGAGGCTACTAAATTTTCTTTCTGCTCTCTTCAAACCAGGGATTTGATTTTCACACACATTAAAGAAAAAAAAAAAAAAGAGCTCAGGCTGGGTGAGGTGGCTGACGCCTGTAATCCTAATACTCTGGTAGGCCAAGGGATCCCTTAAGGGCAGCAGTTGGAGCCCAGACCTAAGCAAGGAGACTCAGTTTTTACTAAAAATAGAAAAATTAGCTGGGCCTGGTGGTGCATGTCTGTAGTCCCAACTACTTGGGAGGCTGAGGTAGGAGGGTCACGAGTCCAGGAATTTGAGGTTGCTATGAGCTAGGCTGACGCAAAGGCATGCTAGCCCAGGGCAAGAGAGTGAGACTCTGTCCAAAAAAAAAAAAAAAAGAAAAAAGAAAAATCATTTTATTTCTCTTCCTAAAGATTATATCCATTAAAAACAATCTTGGAAAAAGTTTAACAGCCAGCTACGCGGGAGGCTGAGGCAAGAGAATCGCCTAAGCCCAGGAGTGAGTTGTGACGCCACAGCACTCTACTCCACAGCACTCTACTGAGGGCCAGAAAGTGAGACTCTGTCTCTACGGGGGGAGGCGGGGGGAAGAAAAGAAAAAGTTTAACAGAACAACACAAGTAGGAAAAAAAAATCACTCATAATTCCTCATTAGAGATAAATTCTGGGAACATTATGATAAATTTCCCATTGGCTATTTTTGAATCCACTGAAATTCCACTCTAGAATGCCAGGGTCACTCTTAGCACCTGTGAAGCATCTCTCCTCTCACAAATAGCCACTCTCTGCAGGTTGGCAGGGATGTTATTATACTAGGAGACACAGGGGATCTGAGGAGGCAAAGCCGTGCTGGAACCCCCCTCCCCCAAGGAGATCAGTGAAGTGGGATCGCACAGGAGGTCTGGGCTCATAAGCCCAGGGTGGTAGGGCAGTTTCCTATGCTGCAGAGCCTCAGGCTGGGCTGTCAGGCTGTGTCCTTAGCAGGGATAGAGGCTAATTTGAACCGGATCCCCCTGTGTGGCCAGTGGAGGAACCTTGGGAGGAACAGCATGCTGGTGTCTGTACTTGTTGCCATGGCCCTCCTGACAAGATTGTGCTGATGGCCCCCAGTGCTGCACGGCCTACCTGGCCTTGAGCAGAGGCTAGTCCATCCAAGGATCCAGAAGGCCCAGATGAGTTCTCTTTTCTACCTTCGTTCGGGCCCCACCTAATCACAGTGAGAACTTTCAAATGGAAGAGAATTCCACAGAATGCTCCCTTCTGATGAGCAGGGCTGGGCTGAAGATGAGGTAACAGATGCCAGTCAACATCTGAGATATCCTAAGATCACACCAGGGTCTCAAAAGACAAAGTATAATGATGCTACCCACAGCCACTCCAAGAGAGGGACCCACAAACCAGAACTGAATTCCATAAGGAGCATAATGGAAGCATGCAAAGTCCCTACATGCAGCTTCAAGGACAAAGATCAAAGAGGGATGTGAAATAGAGACTTTCCCCATTAGCAGATTTGGAAGAGTACTTTATTTTTTTGAGACAGAGTCTCAATTATGTAGCCCTGGGTAGAGTGCAGTGGTGTCATAGCTCATAGCAACCTCAAACTCTTGGGCTTAAGCGATTCTCTTGCCTCAGCTTCCCAAGTAGCTGGGACTACACATGTCCACTACAATGCCTGGCTATTTTTGGATTGTACTTGTCATTGTTGTTTGGCAGGCCCAGGCTGGGTTCAAACCTGCCAGGTCTGGTGTAGGTGGCTGGCACCGTAGTCGCTGAGCTGTAGGCCCTGAGCTGGGAAGAGCACTTTAAATAAAGAAATGAGGGGCAGCGCCTGTGGCTCAAAGGAGGTGGCGGGTTCAAATCCAGCCCCAGTCAAAAACTGCGAAAGAATGAAAGAAAGAGAGAGAGAGAGAGAGAGAAAGAGAGAGAGAGAAAGAGAGAGAGAGAAAGAAAGAGAGAAAGAGAGAAAGAAAGAAAGAGAGAGAGAGAGAGAGAGAGAGAGAGAGAGAGAGAAAGAAAGAAAGAAAGAAAGAAAGAAAGAAAGAAAGAAAGAAAGAAGAGGACTGCATCTTAACAGGGAGGTTTTACTTCCTTTCCTTTAATTCCTTTAGGCTCAGCAGGATACAGAAAGTTCTGGGTCTGATACAGAAGACTCTGGCAGCCTGCTTGCTCCAGGCTGGAAGCTTCATAGGTGAAGTGGAGGGAGAGGAAGACGCAGCCAGAGTTAGAAGGATAGCAGGGCCTAGCCTCCCCAGAAACTTGCTTCAGGCTGACAGCAGGAAATGAGGTAGAAATCACAAGACAGGATTTAATTAAGAAGGGAAAAGCACCCCTAAACTGTCTTTCAACAACAAAGCCCCACAGCTCTGTCCACACAGCAGAGACTGGATAGGAGAAAATGAAGAGAAACTACAAGTGGGAAGGGAGCTCAAAAGGGAAAAAGAGTGTTTCCATAAACCAGATATTAACAGTAACTACCAGCCACAGCCCGATGGTTCCCAAAATGCATCTTGGAGCCCTTGGTACAATGATGCTCTTGCCAAAGATGTTAAAAGTCCTTTTGAACCTGTTTTTCTGACATCCCTCTTCATCAGGGTTGGCTATCCACTTGCCTGCAGGTCAGCTGCCTATGACCATGAGGAAGGCTGGGTGACTATTCTTCATTTAACTTTTTCTTTTCTTAGAATGGTGATCAGGAATTGCAAGTCAACTACTGCTTTCCCTCTTGTGATTCTGAGGGTGGGGGAGGGGCTGGGATATGGGTCATGTGTGGCTACAGCTGTTATTAATAAACTTGCAAGATTTCATGAAAGGCTTCCAAAAAGCTGAAGGTTTAGTTTTAAATTATTCCCAGATCAGCTGCAGATTGCCTGAGCAATAGCAAGCCCTCCTCCCCACCCCTAGCTGTCCCCTGCAACAGGAAATTGGGGGGAGGTGGGAAGCCCAGCATGGAGCCACATGCCATGCAGCTGTGGTCAGGATGTCCTGGTGTGTGTGTGTGGGGTGGGGGTGGGGGGCAGGAGGGGAGGGGGGCGGAGCAGTGCTGGGAGGAGCAAAGATTGCACAGACTCTAGGCTGGCCTCTGGGGTCTGTAGCCATCTCCTCAGGCCAAAGAGGCCTTAGACCCAAATACTTTGTCTAGAATGTCTCCTCCACAAGGATCAGAAGGTGGGGGTGGAATGTGGATGTGTTTTGACTCCTATTCAAGGTCAAGTACTCAGTTTGGAGCCACAGAATCAGCTGAAGATGGTGTGTACCTATGTACTGTGTTTACCGGGTTGTACTGCCTATCTGACTTTGAAGTCCAATCTGGGACACTGCTGAGGTGGTGAAGCTGCCAGGACCCCTTTTCTACCATTTGCAGCTTGCTACACAGGGAAGAAGTCCTGCAACAGTCCTTCACAGCACCCAGGGTTATTTTCTGTAGTTGTGGAAGGGGCTGCATACCAGTCCCAAGACCTGGGCTCACACCTTGGTGTTGCTAATCTCAGAATCCTGGGCTGGTGACCTGAAGGTTGTTTTTCTCATAAGGAAAATGGGAAAGTGGTGCCCCTCCCATGCTGGAAAAATCACACCGAACATTCTGCAAACTGGGGTTGTGGCATTGAGCTGTGTGACCAGTAAGGGGAAGATGAAGAAACCAAGGTCAGTTTTGGTAACCGCTCTCATTTTCTTACACAGAAACAATGCTATTTCTGTTTTTTTTTTTTTTTTTTGTAGCGACAGAGTCTCACTTTATCACCCTCCATAGAGTGCCGTGGTGTCACAGAGCTCACAGCAACCTCAAACTCCTGGTCTTAGGCGATTCTCTTGCCTCAGCCTCCCAAGTAGCTGGGATTACAGGCGCCTGCTACAACACCCGGCCATTTGTTTTGTTTTGTTTGGCAGTTTGGCCGAGGCTGGGTTTGAACCCACCACCTTCGGCATATGGGGCCAGCACCCTACTCGCTGAGCCACAGGTGCCGCCCAACAATGCTATTTCTAAAATAACAAGCTTAGGGCAACTTGTGGAGGCTGGATGATGAGGCAACATGGTGTGTGTGGGAGGTCTCCTCACTACTTTTTTCGAGACAGAGCCTCAAGCTGTCACCCTGGATAGAGTGCCATGGCATCACAGCTCACAACAACCTCCAATTCCTGGGCTCAAGCCAGTCTCCTGCCTCCGCCTCCCAAGTAGTTGGGATTACAGGCGCCCACCACAACGCCCGGCCATTTTTTTTGGTTGCAGCCGTCATTGTTGTTTGGCAGGCCTGGGCTGGATTCGAACCTGCCTGCTCAGGTTTATGTGGCTGGCGCCTTAGCCCGTTAAGCCCACAGGCACTGAGCCACTACTTTTTTCTTTTATAGAAAAGTAAACTTGAAAATTTAAGGAACAAATGTTAAAGCCAAAAATTACTTTCCATCCTAAAGTCTAAAATAATGTTCTTTACTAGGTTTCAACCTTTTTTCTCATCTATACTTGCTTGCATATTCTTCCTTCTCTTTCATTCCTACAACATCACACCCTTTCCTGGCCACATAACCACGGTCTCAAAGGTGCCCAGTGGTCTCCCCAGGTCTGACCCTCCAGAAAATTCTGTGTTCTTCAGAACAGGACCCAGGCCTGGTGGTTCAGTTTCAGATGGGAACATATGATCTGTGGTGAATACCTAAGCCACCATTCATTGACCAGTCTTCAACAAGTTTCCTCATATATAAAATGAGGATGATAAATGTGCCTTTGAATACTGTTACAGAATTAAATATATTAACATAAATAAATATTAGGGTCAATCTACTGCTGCTTTGGAAAAATGATAATGTCTAACCAAATAGCTAGGCAATAACTGTCCCAAATTGTAAACTGGCTATAAAAGCCCTAGGGTTTTATTTGAACTGAACAGGTTTCAAACTCTTACATCAGAAAACAAAGAAAACAATTCTCTGTGGTTTCTTTCTTTTTGTAGAGACAGAGTCTTACTTTATCACCCTCTGTAGAGTGTTGTGGAGTCATAGCTCACAGCAACCTCCAATTCTTGGGCCTATGTGATTCTCTTGCCTCAGCCTCCCGAGTAGGTGGGACTACAGGTGCCTGCCACAACGCCCAGCTATTTTTTGTTACAGTTTGGCTGGGGTCGGGTTTGAACCTGCCACCCTCGGTATTAGGGGCTGGCGCCCTACTCAATGAGCCACAGGCGCTGCCCTCTCTGGGGATTCTTGTAGTCAAAACCCAAGACAAACGTGGACTTTGTTTTATGTTTAAAGAGAACATGCTGTTGTGGATTCTGCCTCACTTCTAGTTTGCTAGGTGATTGTTGTTCTCCACGAAGCCTGTAACAGTAAGGTAAAGATATAACTCTCCTACTACTCCCTAAGCTACTACCTACATGGTCACATAAGGGAAAGAGTCAGTACATCTGAATTCAATCAAGTTCCAGGATACCTCTTCCCTTACTGCAAGATAGCTGTTCATTTCCGTGTTGAGATTTGGCTTTGCATTCTGCCCCTAATCTAGAAAACTGTGGTTGTTGTGACTGTGTTTGCTTCTGTTCTTTTTTATTCTTTCCTAAAGACATCTTGTTTTATTAAACTCTTGGTTGGGCATTTTTGATAACTAACAGAGAAAATTACTATTCACCATTTGAGCTCTTAACATAGTTAGTTCAGGTTCCCAAGCAATTCCTGGTCATTAAGGATGAAAACTCAACCTCTCTCCAAACCATGATGGGATAACTCCCTTGCTGACAAATAAGGGATTCTTCCTGGCCTTGCTGGTTAATTAAGCCAGAGAAAAGGCTTGTATGACAGTGCATGCTTTGTTTCACTGAACTTCTGAATGGCTTTGTGTTCTCAGAAGCCCCAGCAGATGCTGGATTGGAATTCAATCGGTCTCCTGGTGAGAATCAAGGAAACGGGGCTGATCCCTGTTTTGATGGGAACAGGACAAATGGAACAAGATCTCTGGCAGCAGCTACCAGAGGAAATTAGAGGGATTTGTATTTGCCTGACCTTCCTTTCGAATTTTATTGTGAGCAAATACAGAATTTTTCTCAGGTTAGAAGACAATGATTCAACAAGAAAACAAGGAGGCAGTTATATGCGATGGCACCCAAACAAGGTAACAACAGTACGTGAGAAACCATTATAATCAATTCCATGCATGGGAAGAAAAGGGAGGTGGCAGGAGAAGAAATAAGAACAAGAGGGAGAAGAAAAAGAAAACAGTGCTCAGAATAGGCCAGACTATTAAACATCTGCCCTCATGTACTGACTCCCACTCTTTGTTCTAGAAGTGACTAGAGAAGAAACATAGCCCCAGAAGCACATGAGAGCTCCAGCTGAAGAGAAAGGATCTTATTTCCTCATGGAGTTCTTGGAGCTGGATGGCCCCCAGCGTGCTGGATGGACTGAGGAAGTAAATCAGCAGGACCAGGCCTACAACTGTTGGCCACAAAGAACCGTACGGCTGACTTGAGGACTTCCATGGGCTGTACCCCCTCTACTCACGTAGCAACAGAATGACGGCTTGGGCTGTGTATGAAAATCCTTCCTTTCTTTCGCATTTTTCCACAGTGACGGGACAGCATGCTTGCTAGGCATCTCACTTCACTGGGTCATAAGCCATGTGATCACAGAGATTCCTGAGGTCTCTTAGCCCACCTGAGGTGCTTGTTCCTTGACAAGACATTTCTGAAACGGGGACATCTGGTTTCCACACAGAGACTCACTGCTGTTCAAAACTGGGGGTAGCTCTGAAGATTACACCTTTAACATAGGCTGAGGTTGGTCTCCAGGCTATTCCACCCACGGTCACCAGAATGACAGTAGCCAGCCTGTGACCCTGGCATCTCTTGTGAGGCATGCTAGAGATTTTCTGCACCAGAGGCAAAGACTGGTAGCTAACAAGACTTTTTCTTTGGCTTGTAAAATGCTGGCCAGCATTTTGTAATATGTTCGGGTAAATGGATGATTTTTATTTTATTATTATTTTTTGAGACAGAGCCTCAAGCTGTCACCCCGGGTAGAGTGCTATGGTGTCACAGCTCGCAGCAACCTCCAACTCCTGGGCTTAAGCAATTCTCTCACCTCAGCCTCCCAAGTAACTGGGACTACAGGTGCCTGCTACAACACCCGGCTATTTTTTGGTTGTAGTTCTCATTGTTGTTTGGCAGGCCTGGGCTGGATTCGAACCCGCCAGCTCTGGTGTTTGTGGTTGGCACTTTAGCTGCTTGAGCTACAGGTGCCAAACCAGATGGCTGATTTTTAAAAGCTAAGAGATTTCCTGTTGAATTTTCAGCCTCTGTGCATAATCTGAAGCTACAACAACTCTGGACACTGTCCCACCTGGCAACATTCTGTAGCATTTGAACAGCAGCCCTTTCGGTGGGGATCACCCCTCTCTCATTTGCCACATTCCCCACCATGCCTTACTATGCACTAGACCTGACCCACTTCATTTATTAGTCATTTCTGTTACTACCTCCCCTTCTGGGTCTGTGACCCCAGAAATCCATGCTATTGTTTTTTTTTTTTTGAGATGGAGTCCCACTTTCTTACCCTTGGTAGAGTGCTGTGGCATCATAGCTCACAACAACCTCTAACTCTTGGGCTCAAGTGATTCTCTTGCCTTAGCCTCCTGAGTATCTGGGACTACAGGCGCCTGCCATAATGCTTGGTTATTTTTAGAGATGGGGTGTTGCTCTGGCTCAGGCTGGTCTTGAACCTGTGAACTCAGGCAATACACCCTCTTTGGCCTCCCAGAGTGCTAGAATTACAGGTGTGAGCAACTGTGCCCAACCTCAAACTATTGTTTTTCTATCTTCTCATGTTTTTTCTCTTCCATGTTTCAGTGTGTTTGTGTGTGTGTGTATATATATATGTATGTGTACATACAGCATTACTTTTAGTACTATTCTAACATAAGCATATATAAAATTTGACGTATCTTTTTCTGATATTTAAATGTGATTTCTAAATTTGTACTCATTTAAATCATTTAGTGAATAGTTTTATAAATAGAATCTTGTAAACTTGTCAAGTTGTTTCCTTAGGATAACTTTTTCTAGTTATGTGGAACTATTAGCTCAAGGGTATACATATTAAAATTTTTGATTTGTATACCCTAAATACTCGTTATGCTCCTATACACTCCTATCAATAGTCTATCATGATGGGTTTGATAGTTCATGCCTATAATCCCAGCAATTTGGAAGGCTGAGGCAGGAGTTCAAGACCATCTGGGCAATATAACAAGACCACCGTCTCTACCAAAAAAGTTAAAAAAAAAAATTAACCAGGCATGGTGGCACATGCCTGTAGTTCAGCTACTTGGGAAGCTAAGGCAAGTGACTGGCTTGAGCCCAACACTACAATGAATTATGATTGTGCCACCGCACTCCAGCCTGGGGAACAAAGCACAACCTTGTCTCAAAAACAACAAATAGGGCGGCACCTGTGGCTTAGTGGGTAGGGCACTGGCCCCATAAACTTGAGGGTGGTGGGTTCAAACCTGGCCCCAGGCAAACTGCAACAAAAAATAGCCAGGTGTTATGGTGGGCGCCTGTGGTCACAGCTACTCAGGAGGCTGAGGCAAGAGAATTACCTAAGCCCAGGAGTTGGAGGTTGCTGTGAGCTGTGTGATGCCACGGCACTCTACCAAGGGTGATAGAGTGAGGCTCTGTCTCTACAAAAAAAAACAAAGTGTATGAGATGCCCAACCAATCTGAAAAATACCTGCCAATCTAGCAGATGACATTTTCATTTCTATCCAATGCCACCGATTGTGCTAAGTAGGAAAGTCAGCAGCTTTCCACAAACTTTTTGGCATAATGGTAATTCTTTTTTTTTTTTTGAGACAGAGCCTCAAGCTGTCACCCTGGATAGAGTGCTATGGTATCACAGCTCACAGCAACCTCCAACTCCTGGGCTCAAGCGAGTCTCCTGCCTCCGCCTCCCAAGTAGCTGGGACTACAGGCGCCCGCCACAACGCCCAGCCATTTTTTGATTGCAGCTGTCATTGTTGTTTGGTGGGCCCAGACTGGATTTGAACCTGCCAGCTCAGGTGTACGTGGCTGGCGCCTTAGCCCGTTGAGCCACAGGCGCTGAGCCATAATGGTAATTCTTTTTACTGCCCCTGTCCATTTTTTTCCAGTTGAGTAAACAGACTGTGAATAGTCTCCTCAGCCTAACACCCTCCAAAAGTCTTAGCTGGGCCCATGAAGGCCTAAAATCAAGACTGCCTTCCCGGTCTCTCTCGTGGACATGTAAGTAGGTTCTAGCTAACGAGACTGAAGCAGCTCTAGTTCCTGGAAACAACTTTCCTTAAGAGATAACTGGGCAGGCTCTCTTTCCTTTCTGCTGGTTGGAATATAGACTTTTTCACCCAGAGCACCTTTTCAGAACATGATTATGTTATGTGTGATCCTTGGCTATACTCTAGAGGTGGCAGATCAGAATGCTGGAAGCAATTGGGTCCTGGGTAAGAGCTGCCAGCCCTGGGCTGTCCACCTCTGTACTTAAACACCAAGAAGAAATAAACTTTTACCTTGGTTATTTATTTATTTTGAGATAGAGTCTCACTATGTTGCCCTCGGTAAAGTGCTGTGGCATCACAGCTCACAGCAACATCCAACTCTTGGGCTTAAGTGATTCTCTTGCCTTAGCCTCCCAATTAGGTGGGATTACAGGAGCCTGCCACAACCCTGGCTATTTTTGCTGTTGTTGTAGATGTTATTATTGTTTAGCAGGCCCATGCTGGATTTGAATCCGCCAGCCCCTGTGTATGTGGCTGGTGCCCTAATCTGTGAGCCTTGGGCACCAAGCCCTATATTGTTTATTGTACTGTTTTTTTTTTTTTTTTGAGAGTCTCACTGCAGTAGAGTGTTGTGGTATCACAATTCACAGCAAACTCAAACTCTTGGGCTTAAGCAATTCTCTTGCCTCAGACTCCCAGGAACTGAGACTATAGGCGCCTGCCACAATGCCTGGCTATTTTTTTTTTTTTTTTTTTGAGACAGAGCCTCAAGCTGTCACCCTGGATAGAGTGCAGTAAATAGCATCACAGCTCATAGCAACCTCCAATTCCTGGGCTCAAGCGAGTCTCCTGTCTCCGTCTCCCAAGTAGCTGGGACTACAGGCACCCGCCACAACGCCTGGCTATTTTTTGGTTGCAGCCGTCATTGTTGTTTGGTGGGTCTGGGCTGGATTTGAACCCGCCAGCTCAGGTGTACGTGGCTGGCGCCTTAGCCTGCTGAGCCATAGGTGCCGAGCCCTGGCTATTTTTTTGTTGCAGTTGTCATTATTGTTTAGCAGGCCCCCACCGAGTTCCAACCTGCCAGCCATGGTGTAGCACCATGGTGGCCAGCACCCTAACCACTGAACAATGGGTGCTGAGCCTATCCTGCTATTTTTGGACTTCATTTTGTTTGCAGCCAAATTAATCTTTTTTTTTTTTTGAGACAGTGCCTCAAGCTGTCACCCTGGATAGAGTGCCATGGCATCACAGCTCACAACAACCTCCGATTCCTGGGCTCAAGTGAGTCTCCTGCCTTCGCCTCCCAAGTAGCTGGGACTACTACTTGTGGCCCGCCACAACGCCCGGCCATTTTTTGGTTGCAGCCGTCATTGTTTGGCGGACCCGGGCTGGATTCAAACTCGCCAGCTCAGGGCGGTGCCTGTGGCTCAGTGAGTAAGGTGCCAGTCCCACCCGGAGGTGGCGGGTTCAAACCCAGCCCCGGCCAAAAACTACAAAAAACCCCCCCCAAAAAACAAAAAAACAAAAAACGAACTCGCCAGCTCAGGTGTACATGGCTGGCACCTTAGCCTGTTGAGCCATAGGTGCCAAGCCTAGTCTTTACTTATACCATATACTTAGTGATTCCGTAATGAGTCATACGCTACTCTTCATATATCAAGAACATTTATCTGAATCATTTATGTTACAAATATTTCTCTAAGTTTTTTTTCTTTGACGAAGTCTCACTTCGTTGCCCTTGGTAGAGTGCCGCGGCATCACAGAGCTCAAGCAACCTGGAACTCTTGGGCTCAAGCGATTTTCTTGCCTCAGTTTTTCATTTTTTTTAGTAAAGATGAGGTCTCACTCTTGCTCAGGCTGGTTTCGAACTCCTGAGCTGAAGTGATTCATCCTCCTTGGCCTTTCAGAGTATTAGGATTACAGGGGTGAGCCACTATGGTCCTGATTCTTTAAGTTTTTCACTCTTTTTTTTGGTAGACAGAGTCTCACTTTATTGCCCTTGGTAGAGTGCTGTGGCGTCACACAGCTCACAGCAACCTCCAACTCCTGGGCTTAGGTGATTCTCTTGTCTCAACTTTCCAAGTAGCTGCGACATAAGCGCCTACCACAACGCCCAGTTATTTTTATTTTGGTTGTTGCAGTTTGGCTGGGGCCGGATATGAACCTGCCACTTTCAGTATATGGGACCGGTGCCCTACACACTGAGTCACAGGTGCTGCCTGTACTTTTCTTTATTATTGTTTATGCTGTCTTCTGCCAAAGAAAATTTTTATTTTTTTAGTCTGGTCTTGGTGTAATGCTAGAGAACCTTCTCTTCTTCATGATTATCCAAGTCATCTTCATTTTGTTCCCTCTCTCTCCATATAGCCAGTATGATCTTGAGAATGTAACTGCCCATGATGCCCTGCAATGACTCCCATTGCAGCTCCCCCGCTTCACCACCTGTGAGTCACATTCACTTTCTTTCTGTTCTCCAAATAGGCCTCAAGTGTTTGAGTTCCTGGCAGGGCTGGCTATTCCTCTAGGTTTCATCACAAACCACTCTGACCTATACCACTATCTACTGGCAAGTCTCCCATATCTGCTGTTTTCTAGTGCATCACTTTTGTTATTCCAAAGCAGCATTAAATACACAACAGATTCATGTTTTTTTTTTTTTTCTTTTTTTGGAGACAGAGTCTCATTTTGTTGCTCTGGGGTTGAGTGCCATGGCATCATCATAGCTCACAGCAACCTCAAACTCTTGGGCTCAAGTGATCCTACTGCCTCAGCTTCCCAAATAGCTGGGACTATTGGTGCCCGCCACAATTCCTGGGTAATTTTTCTATTTTTAGTAATGGGGTCTCATTCTTGCTCAGGCTTGTCTTCAACTCCTGAGCTCAAGTGATCTGCCCACCTCTGCCTCCCAGAGTGCTAGGATTACAGGTGTGAGCCACTGCACCTGACCAACAGATTCAAGTTTTAGACTGTATTAGACTGTAAACTCCATAAGATAGGGACTTTTCTGTTCAGAACAGTTCTGGCACACCGCATAGCTAAGAAAGAACAAATGAATAAATCCATCATTTCTCGGGCTCCTATGGCTCATCGAGTAGGGCACTGGCCCCATATACTAAGGGTGGCGGGTTCAAACCCAGCCTCGGCCAAACTGCAAAACAGAAAAATAGCCGGGCGTTGTGGCAGGCGCCTGTAGTCCCAGCTACTTGGGAGGCTCAGGCAAGAGAATTGCCTAAGCCCAGGAGTTGGAGGTTGCTGTGAGCTATGTGATGCCATGGCACTCTAACGAGGGTGATAAAGTGAGACTGTCTTTACAGAAAAAATAAAAAGCAACCTTCAATTCCTGGGCTCAAGCGAGGCTCCTGCCTCTGCCTCCCAAGTAGCTGGGACTACAGGCGCCCACCACAACGCCTGGCCATTTTTTGGTTGTTGTTGGGCAGACCCGGGCTGGATTCGAACCCGTCAGCTCAGGTGTATGTGGCTGGCACCTTAGCCCGTTGAGCCACAGGCGCCAAGCCGATCTGAACTATTTTTTATTATATACAATTTTCTTATAAGTCTATTTTTGGTCTCTATTTTGACCCTCTAATCTACTTGTCTATTCTTGTATTAGTCTATATGGTTTTGATAACTGTAGCTTTACACACACAGTAAAATTTAGATTTATTTTCAAAATAAGTCAATTAAAGAAAATTCTGGGGTGGCGCCTGTGGCTCAGTCAGTAAGGCGCCGGCCCCATACACCAAAGGTGGCAGGTTCAAACCCATCCCCGGCTGAACTGTAACAACAACAACAACAACAACAAAATAGCCGGGCATTGTGGTGGCACCTGTGGTCCTAGCTACTCAGGAGGCTGAGGCAAGAGAATCACCTAAGCCCAGGAGTAGGAGGTTGCTATGAGCTGTGTGACGCCAAAGCACTCTACCGAGGGCGATAAAGGGGGACTCTGTCTCTATAAAAAACAAACAAAATTCTAATGTGATGTGAAACACATTAAATTTCTAGGTGACTTTGGACAGAAGTGATCTCTCTGTAATGCCACATGTCCCCTTAAGAACAGGCTTGTTTTTCCACTACCCAGGCCCTGTTCATTCTCCCCAGTGGAAGCTGTAAAGGATTATCTGTTACCAGGCCCATCTCCTAGCGCAGTGGTTTTCAACCTTCCTAATGCCGTAGTCCTTTAATACAGTTCCTGTGGGTCATGACCCTCAGGCTGAGAACTGCTGTCCTAGTGGGTCTTGGTGTACTTGTTCCATGTCAGCAGGGAACTGATCTCACACAGCATCACCTTTTAGTAGAACAAGTCTTCCTATAATATGGCATCATCATTCTTTCAGATTAGCTCAGAGTTTTTTTTTTTTTAAAGAAAGCCTATTTTATTTAAAAAAAAGGGGGGGGGCCTCTGGGACAGGGTTAGTCCATTCAGGCCTTCAGTGTCCTGGTGGTGATTTTGTCCTTCTCAATAATGTGGACAATGACTCCCATGCCTGACACTGCATCCTGGTCCACGGTATTCAGCAAAACTTGGGAAATTGTTTCAAACAGGTGTTCTGGATCCATGTTAGGCTCCCAGAGGGACTCACACATCCCATACATTTGTTCGGCACAGGTGCCACTGACCATAAAGTCATCAGTCACCATGGGGCAGCCAATGAGGTCTAGAGAGCAAATGAAGGGCTTAAAGGTCTTCGCATCCAACCCAGCAATGACTGGCTCAGTGTAGTAGGGACCAAACTGTTTCTCATATAAAAGGTTGGCCACCATACTCATGAGGGTATGAGGTTTGATCTGCCAACCTTCCTTTAACTCACACAGGTTCAGCTGGAACATGAGGCGCTGGGCAACTGTCTGGACATCATTGGCTAGGCCGGCCAGACCGATGTACAAACGGTCACCCATGGGAAAGATTTTCTGGAAGTCCGTGGTCACCATCTGGGCTTGGATCCCGAAGCGCCTATCTGCAGCGATGGCCACACAGTTCTTCCCCTTCATGGCCATGACAGCCCCTCCATTGTAGGACATAATAGACATATTTGCGATGTACGAGGACCCTCAATCTCCGGAGCCTAGTCTGATTTAATTTTTTGATCGTATTTTTCACCTTTTTTTGAGGAAAAGCCATAGAGATAATATATCTTAATTTTGTGATATTCTAGTAGCTGTTTTGTTTTGTTTGACCCTCAATATAGGATTTTAGGAGAAAAACATGAATGTATGATTACATCTATTTGGAGGGACCTTTCAGTGGATTCCTGCACTATTTCGCCCTTACTTTCTACCATGGTTTAAATATTTATCCCCTTCAAAACTCATGTTGAAATTTATCCTCAAAGTGGCTGCCAGTATTGAGAAAATCATAGATCACTGTATCCTCAAACTTTTTGATTCAAGTGATCCTCCTGCCTTGGCCTACTTAGTTGCTAGGACTACGAGTATGAGCCAGCATGCCCAGTTAGTATTTTTTTTGTAGAGACAGGGTCTCGATATGTTGCCTATGCTGGTTGTAAACTCCTGGCCTGAGAGTTGGGCCTGTAACTGGCTCATGAGGTCTCTATCCATAAATGGATTAATCCATTCCTGAATTAATGGGTTAATGGATTACGTGTTATCACAAGAGTGAGAGTGGTGGCTTTATGAGACGACAAAGGGAGATCTGAGCCAGGACGCTCAGTCCCTTTGCCCTGTGATTCCCTGTGCCACCATAGGACTCCGAGAGTCCCCACCAGCAAGAAGGCTTTTACCGGGTGCGACTGAGCCTTCTCAGCCCCCATAACTGTAAGAAACACATTCCTTTCCTTTTTAAATTACCTGGTTTTAGCTATTCTGTTATTAGCAACATTAAATGGACTCAGACAGTCCCATCCTTGTCCAACATTTCTCCTTATCATCTCAAATAAAAAGCATAGAACAGTTGTGTTTTGTTTGTGATTATAAAAATATAAACAGGAGCACAAATACAGGTGATTAGTATTACCCAAAAATCACCTTGCTAAACTAAAATTTAAAAAATTAACGAGCAAAGCTAATTAAACTTCATTTAATAAGAGAAAATACAAGGTACAAAGTTAACTGTGCATGTACAGAATTAGGTGAATCTGTTTTGAAAACAGATCTTGTGGAAAGATTTATACTTTTCATTGACCGAAAGTATTACTACAGTCTTCGGTTACATTTTCAGTTTCCCCAGAAAAGGAAGATTATCTTGCCACTGAGCTCCATCCTAGCTTACCACATGTGGAGTATTATATTGACTTCAGGGGGACACATTTTAAACCTAATCCATCCTCAACATGACAGCCTATCAAATACTTAAAGACAGCTTCCAAGTCGCCTTTTCCAAGCTAAGCATCCCACTCCTTAATAGAACAAGGTGTTATGTCACGAAGACTATTCCTTGTTAACAACACTTCCCTCTACACATTTGTAAATAATCTTTGTAACTGTGTCACACAGATTAAACAGGATATTCCACATGTAGAATGACTAGTATAGAAGAGGGTCCCTGTTCAAGTTATTATTATATTAATCAAGCCTAAAATTCTACTGCAAGTTTCAGCAAAAATAAATCAAAGGTGATACTGCCCACGTGGTGAACACATGCCCCAGTGTACATATGAAATGAGACAGGTGAATCCGGGGTTTCATGTGTCATATTTAATACTATTTATACTGAGGGCTAAGTGTAATTTGAGGTTTAAAGGTGTGTATTCTTTTGTTTGTTCAATTTCGTCCCTAAATACATTGCTGTTTTTATGGGAAATTTTAGATTTTCATGATACTTTTGACTTGACAAGAATTTTGTCTTTTTGTGACTTTTTTTCCTTTAGAATTTTTTTTAAATAATTTTATTGAATCATAATTGTGTATATTGGTGCAATCATAGGGCACGATGTGCTTCATATACATTCAGAAATATTTTGATCGTACTGTTACAGATAGCCTTCATAGGAAAGATCTATTTTTTAAACTAAGCTCTTATTTCAGAAATATTCAGACCAAAGCATGGCT
>CAUYON010090787.1:0-17385 GCA_963573935.1 Arctocebus calabarensis
CTAGCCCAACCATCTTACTGTCATAGAGCCCATCCATCTGCATCACTGTTAGCCCAACCGTCCGTCTGGCTGAGAGCCCAACGTCCGACTCGACTCGCAGAGAGCCCAACCATCCGACTCGCAGAGAGCCCAACCGTCCGACTTGACTCGCAGAGAGCCCAACCGTCCGACTCGCAGAGAGCCCAACCGTCCGACTCGACTCGCAGAGAGCCTAACCATCTGACTCGCAGAGAGCCCAACCAACTGACTCGCAGAGAGCCCAACCATCTGACTCACAGAGAGCCCAACCGTCCGACTCGCAGAGAGCCCAACCGTCCGACTCGACTCGCAGAAAGCCCAACCGTCCGACTCGCAGAGAGCCCAACCGTCCGACTCGCAGAGAGCTCAACCGTCCGATTCGCAGAGAGCTCAACCATCTGACGCCTGTGCCCCGCGCCCCGCATTCCCGACACGCCCCAAGTTGGGGAGGCTGGAGGCAGCGCACTGAGTCACTGGCCCGTCCCGACCGTCTCATGGGCCAACTGTGATCTGGTGGCTCAGCGGGACGGTCTCTGCTGCCCACTGAGCTCCCTGCGGCTCTGTTCCCCCAGTTGTGTCCATCAGGTCCCTTCCCGAGGTTCCCAGACTCAGCCTCTGCGATGCATTGTCACTAAGCCAGTGACGACAGTGTCACCTCACAGCGTGTTAGGGACAGCGCGGTCGGTCGGAGGTCAGGCCGGCCTCAGCTGCCCAACGGCGCGCACGCGCCTCCTGCAGAGACGGCCTCGCTGGTTTCTTCCACCTTCTGAGGCCATTTGGTCCTCCCAGATCTGCTGCTTCCGTCCTGTCTCCTTCTCTGCCTCTGAGCCTCCTGACCCCTCCTGTGGGAGCCCTACGACCTCACCGACCTGCTGGACAGCCCACTGTGGTTCCCACACCACACCTGGCGGTCGAGGAGGCGCCTGGACTCAGCCTGCGAGGCTCCAGGGACCAGGGCTGGGCATTTTTGAGGATGCTCTTCTGTCCGCAGCAGGCTTCCCACCCACCCTCACCCGACTCACGGTGCCCCCTATGGTCCTGCCAGGATGCACCTGCTGCGGGCTCGGCATGGCGCTGGGGCAATGGACACAAAGAAAAAACAGTATCCTTCCTACTCTGAAGGACCTCGCATTTTAACGGAGCTCACAGAAAAGTCACAAAATGCATGAAAACAGGGCTGTTCCTAGGATGAAGTATGTGTTGCCCAGGAGGTGAGGGGGCTGTGGGGACACGCAAACACGCGCCTTACTGCCCCTACCAAGATCACACACACCCAGGAAGTCGCGGCCTGCCAGAAAGTGTGTGCACCAGGGGAGTCACGCAGGTTCCTGTTTCCTTCTGACTGGTGACGTTCAGAGCCAAGCATGGAGGGGACAGGCCAGGGGAGAGACCGACAGTTTGGGGGACCGTGCAAGAGAGTGTTAAGGAAAACTGCACAGCTCCACAGGCTTATATTTCAGTAACTTCTACTTTTTTTTTTTTGAGACAGAGCCTCAAGCTGTCACCCTGGATAGAGTGCCATGGCCTCACAGCTCACAGCAACCTCCAATTCCTGGGCTCAAGCGAGTTTCCTGCCTCCGCCTCCCAAGTAGCTGGGACTACAGGTGCCTGCCACAACGCCCGGCCATTTTTTTTGGTTGCAGCCGTCATTGTTGTTTGGCGGGCCCAGGCTGGATTCGAACCCGCCAGCTCAGGTGTACGTGGCTGGCGCCTTAGCCCGCTGAGCCACAGGCGCTGAGCCAGCAACTTCTACTTCTATGCTTATCTAAACCTCCCTTTTCTTTTGAATAGTATCACAAATTAACCTCTTACCAACTGGAGTTATTTTCTTTTTTTTAGACAAGGTCTTGCTCTATCACTCAGGCTAGAATGCTGCGGCCTCAGCCTAGCTCACAGCAACCTCAAACTCCTGGGATCAAGTGATCCTTCTGCCCCAGCCTCCTCAATAACTGGACTACAGGTGTGCACCCCCACACTGGGCTAATTTTCTATATTTTTGTAGAGATGAGGTCTTGATCCTGCTTAGGCTGGTCTCAAACTCCTGGCCTCAAGCAATCTTCCCACCAAAGCCTCCCAAAGTGAGCCACTGCATAGCCTGAAATTTCACTTTGAAGCTTTAATTTCAGATCCAGTCAAAAGCTTTGCACCTCCCCCCAGCTGAGAAGAGGCCTGAACTCCAGGGTCCTGAAAGGAGGATAAAAAAACTCCCCAGGAAAATGCCTGCCACAGAGGTGCAGTTCTCTGAGCATAGAAGGTGGGGACTTTGAAGACCTTGCTTGTGGCTGCAGGCTTTTCTCATCCATTCTCAGAAACAGGACTGCCCGCCCCTGTACCTCACGCCACACTGGATTTCTTCTGCGTGCCCCGCAGGCACAGGCAGGAGTGGGTGCAGCCATGACCCCTCTCCCTGGATCACAATGTTAAACAAGATGCAACACACACATGCCCTGTGTGTGAAATTCTGCACATTTTAGTGGTGTCAAGTGCTCTGAAGGCAAAGCAGAGTGCTCTGGGGTGTCAGGAAGGCCTTGGAGGAGTTAGTGTCAGCCAGAAGCTGCAGGTGAAAGTTAACAAAGTGCACGGTGAGGATGGCCCAGGCAGAAGAAACGCACCTAAAAGTGAGTCCAAGGACAAAGGATAGGCCAGCCATCTGGGCATGAGATGGAGCCTGACGGGAAGGTGGAAGACTGCCTGGGACCTCTTGGAGCGTCTGAGGGAAAGAAGCCATCACTTGGTTCTTAAACAGAGTAGTGCAGCTGAACAGTGCAGAGGGGTAAGGCAAGGAGGGAGCGTGTATGCAGTGGATATATATATATTTTTTTTTTTGAGACAGTCTCACTGTCGCCTCCGTAGAGTGCCGTGGTGTTACAGCTCACAGCAGCCTTCAACTCTTGGGCTTAAGTGATTCTCTTACCTCAGCCTTCTGAGAGGCTGGGACTACAGGTGCCAGCCACAACGCCTGGCTATTTTTTGTTGCAGTTGCCACTGCTATTTTAGCTGGCCAGGGCCAGGTTTGAACCTGCCACCCTCGGTATATGGGGCCAGCACCCTATCCGCTGAGCCACAGGTGCTGCCCAATGTGTGGTGGATTTTAAAGTGGTTTACACTGCTGGGTCCAGTCCTGTTTCACAGCTTGGCCTCCTAATCCACACTCATTTCTTCTGGACTCAACACTGCTCTACCCAGCTGTGAGGATTAGGAACCCTCCTCAGGTTCTTCAGCTGCGAATGTGGAGAAGTCTTCTACTCTGGAGGGTTTGCCAAGGATGGAGTGGGTGCTTCGGTACACTGGCGCTCAGCAAATATTGACCTGTCCAAAGCAGACAATCCTGTCAGTTACAGAAACTTAAAAGAAAAAGGGAAGGCCTTTTCTAGTTATTTGATCCAATTACTTAAACAAAATTTCACATACATAAAGTATGCAAGGCATTGGCCAAAATGCACAAATAAATTTTATGGGATTAGAATAGTTTGAGACCTGATTATGTGTCAGGTTGTTTTGTTTTTTACAGGAAGAATGACAAAATAAATGGAGATTTGTGCCCAGATAAACACTATACATTACATCACAGCAGACTTAAAAATCCATTACACCCTCTGGCGGCACCTTTGGCTCAAAGTAGGACCCCATATGCCAGAGGTAGCGGGTTCAAATCCATCTTTGGCCAAAAACCTCAAAAAAAAAAATCCATTACACCCTCCCTACAAAAATGAGTGTCTATATTCCCAAGGACATTGTTTTCTGGAAATCTAGTTCTTATGAATATGAACTTGAGAATTTCTGCCTTCCCAGGTAATCTAAACTTCTGTATTAAGCATTTTGCTATATGATCCTAGAAAGAGGTCAGCAAACATAGCACTGCTTCCGTCTGATGCCCACAGCAGACAGTGCTAATTGATCACAGGTAGAGCTGTACAGGGGGTTACATCAGTCCTTCCTGCAGAGCCCAGATGTGGCCTCAGAAGTTTCCTCAGCAAAGTGCTATAGGCAGCCACACCCAACCAACTCTAAGCTATTCCAAGTCTGAAGACAAGCACTGTTTCAAAGTGGAAAAAAAATCAAGCAAAGGAAGTCTAAGTCATTCTTTTGGAATTTTATTTACAAAGACAGTAGCAAAAAATGAAAATTTGTCTACAGACTAAATCAGAAGAGTACTCATTTTTTAACATTATACACCTCATAATCTCAGAAAATAATGTGATAGTAATAATTCAGATGCATAAAGGTATTATCAGCTTAATTTTCTCCATTTCAATTATGTGAATTCTGTTTTAACATATTTTATATTAGAGGCATGTTCTGCTATCTGAAACCCTTTCAGCCAATTCAAAGACCCAGCTCAGAATGTTCCAGGCACACATTTTTATACCCAGTGTCTCTCCAGTGGGAACTCTTATAATATGGAAGGAAAGTACAAAGCAGACTTCTGGAGTCTCCCTGACCTAACTTGCTTGCAGTTAATGAGAAATTCTTGTTGTGGAAGATGAACTTGCCTACTAATAGGGAGAACCTTAAAGGGAGCAGACTGTGTAAATGCACGTGTATGGTTTTAAGAAAGCAATCTTTAGGGGCAAAAATCCTCTACAGGAACCACAAAAGTGTGTGTGTGGTTTTTTGTTTTATTGACACAGACTCTTGTTCCATCTCCCACACTTGAGTGCAGTGGTGCAATCATAGCTCACTGTAGCCTGGAACTCAAGCGATCCTCCAGCCTCACTCAGCCTCCCTAACTTTTTTTGCTGTTGCAGAGACAGGGATCTTGCTATTTTGCTCGATTTGGTCCCCAAATCCTTGCCTTATACGACCCTCCCGCCTCACCTCTCAAAGTGCTGGGATTATAGGAGTGCTGCCACACTCAGCCGTCAGAAGCTTGTCGTCTCATAGAGCTGGAAGAAATGAATCCACTTAAGTATAGTGCAGACAAATCTGTGGCACATTTACAACTGGCTGGTTATCCAGGGAAACTAAAAGTGTGCAAGCAACACACAGCACCTGAAATTCCTGAGGCAGGACCCGGAGCCAGCTGCATACTCCCTGCGTGGGGTGACCACGAAGGACGCCAATGGACTCTGGCGGGAGCGACCAGGGAGGACACATGTGGGCCAATGTTCTAGCAACTAAAATCTGATTCCAAACATGGTACTGGGTGGCGCCTCTGGCTCATTGAGTAGGGCGCCGGCCCCATCTACCGAAGGTGGCGGGTTCAAGCGCGGCCTCAGCCGAACTGCAAAACAGAAAAATTACCGGGCCTTGGGGCGGGCACCTGTAGTCCCAGCTACTCGGGAGGCTGAGGCGAGAGAATCACCTAAGCCCAGGAGTTGGAGGCTGCTGTGAGCTGTGTGACGCCACGGCACCCTACCACGGGCGATAAAGTGAGACTCTGTCTTTACAAAAAAAAAAAAAAAAAAGGCTCAGAGCCTGTGGCTCAACAGGCTAAGGAACCAGCCACGTACGCCTGAGCTGGCGGGTTCGAATCCAGCCCAGCCCGCCAAACAACAATGACGGCTGCAACCAAAAAAATGGCCGGGCGTTGTGGCAGGCGCCTGTAGTCCCAGCTACTTGGGAGGCATAGGCAAGAGACTTGCTTGAGCCCAGAGTTGGAGGTTGCTGTGAGCTGTGATGCCATAGCACTCTATCCAGGGTGACAGCCTCAGGCTCTGTCTCAAAAAAAAAAAAAGCATAGTACCAAGAGAGAGCTTTGGGATGAAACCGACACGGCCCCCAGATGTGCTTTTTACCACCAGATAACAGACACGGGATCCCTCAGGGAAGGTTACTGCTGTGTATTTCCAGGGCTTGTAGTTCTATTCTTGTTTTCAAATTTAAACGTATAAGAAAAAGGAAAAATGCTCTTGGCAGAGAGCAAGCTATAGAATTTTTCTTTAATGAAGAACACTGGAGTTGTAAGACTAATTAGAATTTTAAAACTGATTTACTTAAAAAATAATGCTATTATTTTAGTATTTTTAACATATTACACGTTGTATTGAGAAATAACCTGCCACTTTTTGGGTTGCCAAATAGTCTCCTACAGATATCATTATTACTATTTCATCTTTCCTATAATTCTGAAGAAGTGGGCAGATGAGGCAACCAGAGAGACAGCGAACAACCTGGTTCCTTCTGAAAAGGCGTCAGTCCAGCAGGAGACGCCACGCAGGCCAGCTCCTTCACTAGGCCTTTTCTCACTTTGTTTTTAACACTCTCATTGCTATTATATTTAGCTTATTAAATATTTCACACAAGTTTAAAGCTACACTATGTCAGAAACTTTGCAGTTAAGTCTAAGATCTTCAGATTAGACACCTTTCAATGCTTGATTTTTTTTTCTTGGAGACAGAATCTCACTCTGTTGCCCTGTGTAGAGTGACATGTTGTCATTACAGCTCACAGCAACCTCAAACTCCAGGGTTGAGCAGCCTCTTGCCTCAGTCTCCCAAGCAGCCGGGACCCACACCACAACACCCAGCTAATTTTTCTATTTTTCGTAGAGATGGAATCTTGCTCCTGCTCAGGCTGGTCTCGAACTCATGAACTCAGGCGATACACCCGCCTCAGCCTCCCAGAGTGCTGGGGTCACAGGCAGGAGCCAAGGCGCCTGGCCAGCAATTACGTTTTAATAATGGCTCACATTGAACAGCAGTTGTCCTCAAACTCAAAACTGTGTAAGGAAGGGGGCAGATAAATGAACTAAACCCTGTATTGCCTGCAACAGGGCTATTATCCTGAAATTTCATTGGGGTCAAAATAAACAACTTACCACTTTTAGATGTCCCATCTGTATGCTAAGTACGTTCCCGCCATGCGCCATCACCTTCCTCCTCCAGAATCAATCACCAGCTCCCCACCTGCCCCTTCTCTAGCCCCTGCCAACCGTGATTCTGCTTCCAGCTCTATGAATTGAACTCCTCCGGGAAGGCCACTCGAGGCAGTCACACAGTGCTTGTCCTTTTGCGCCTGGCTTATCTCATTAGCAAAGTCTCTTCAAGGTCCACCCAGGTTGGGGCGCGTTGGTTTCCTTCCTCCTGAGGCTGAGTAACATTCCAGCGTCTGCACAGGCCACATCTCACTTGTCCACTCTTCCATCAGTGGACACCGGAGCTGCCTTTACCTTTTGGCTATTGTGAAAAATGCTCTACAGATGTGGGAGCACAGACGCCTGTCCGAGGCCCTGCTGTCACATGACAGGGTACAGGGGTGAACTGCCGGAGACAGTGTCTGTGTTCACTCCCGCTCCCCCCATTCTCACACACCTTGACTGAAGAATGCAACAAATACACCAACACCGTGTGCAAGGCAGACTTCTCACACTGCTGCTCCCTCACCCTCCTGGAATGCCCTCCATCTAAGCACTGAAGACGCCGCAGTCCCCGGCCTGGGCCAGCATCCAAGCTCCAGCTGCTGCTGGACCTCCCGTTCCTGTTTGCAGGAGACAGCCGTGCAGCCCTACCTGTCACCTGCGGCGATTCCACACCACACGGACACCCAGCCCTGCAGCTCCCGTGGGCTTGGCTCCAGATCCTCAGTCAAGGATGGGTAAGGATGAAACTCAGTGAATTTATATAAAACTAATGGGGAAAAAAGATCAGCGAAGGTGGTGAAAGCCTCAGCAAGGCCAGCGACGGCGGCATGTTGCCCCTTCCAACTGGGAAAACGCTAAAGCACAGGGGTGTTTCAAGTTACTTTGGGATTTGCCAAACCCAGAAATTTTCTTGGTTCTTCAAGGGTTTCTGTCAGAAATTTTGTTTAAGAAAGAAAACTACAAGGAATTTCAGGAGTGGCGGTAAAATACAGCCCAGGGCAGAGCCATCCCTCTAAAGAGTCAGAAAGAGCTCAGGGAAGTTCTGAGCACACGGGCGTACTGGGCGGCAACATGCTCCATGTGTCTGGAAACAAGTTTAGGACCAGGCAGGCCTAATCCCAGGATCACCAGGAGGAACGTTCCTCTGTGGGCAGAGAGAAGCGAATGCCAGCTAAAGGGACACAGCAACCAGGGCTGGTTGAGGACGCATCCAGCGCAGAACGAGACGAAGCTTCTTTGGGTGGGGACGCTTCCCTCCCACACCCGGGGCCCCCATCCTGTTCCAGTCTAAGACACAGAGTGGGTCGTTCTGACCACAAAGTCCCTGTGTTAAAAGGTGACACACGTGCCTCCCCTCCCTGGCCCGTCTCCCTGTGCTCCCACACCAGCGAGCCACTCACATCCCCTGACATGAGCCTAGAAGAGGGAACATGCCCATTTAGGGTGGGAGTCTAAAATACGTGTCACGTGGAATTACCTGGGCCTTGCAGTGGACTGTGATCTAACACACAGTAAAATCATGTACTTTCTCTTGAGACAGTCTTCCTCTACTGCCCAGGCTAGAGCCCCATGGCGTCATAACTTGCTGCAGCATAACTCTGCAGTTCAGGCAACACTCCCGCCCCAGTCTCCTGAGTAGCCAGGACTATAGGACACTTACCATCATGCCCAGCTACTTTTTCTATTTTTAGTAGAGACGGGGTCTCACTACATTGTTCAGGCTGGTCTGGAACTCTTGACCTCAAGCAATCCTCCTGCCCTGGCCTCCCAAAGTTCTAGAGATATAGGCTGAGCCATAGCGCCTACCCCACTTTGATTCTTGTTTGTTGTTGTTCCGTGTGTACAGAGGGAAGGAAGATGCCCAGCAGAGAGGGAACAGGAAATTCTAGGTTCTCCAAGAACTCCACCTTCCACCCCCAGCCCTGCAGAGTTAAGACGGAGGCGGAAGATTCATGTTCTGTAGACTTTCCTAGGCTTTCACCTGGTTTGATATTTGTACCTTCATATCCCTGTGATTGATTCATATCAGCTGTCACTACAGAGTGGTCCCTATTTACTCAGCAGAAATAATTTACATTTTATTTTCATGTAAAGGTGACAGCAGCAGCAGTAACATGAGCACACAAGTATTTTTTGAATTAGATTCTAAATACCCTGAAAGAAACATACCATGTCGCTGTTCACTCCTTAAATGCAAAGATTCACTTTTATTCATACAGTAACATCAACAGTGTTCAGCATCTATGGCATTTTCCCCTCTGTTCAGGTGAATTTAATTTTGAACCTCTAATGCAGTGTTTTTCAACCTTTTTTATCTCATGTTACACTTAAGCTTTTAGGTAAACTTCCATGGCACACTTAAATCATGTTGATCAAAAAAAAGAGTTTAAAGAATATACTACTGTGCTTTGAACTGGTTTAAAAATAATTTAATTAATGATCTTTAAAAAATTTTTGTGGTACACCTAAGATCCTCTTACGGTACAACAGCGTGCCACACGATGCTAGTTGAAAACCACGGGCGCAGGGACAAATACCAAGCGGCTGTCATCAGGCTATCTTTCACATTTGCTGAAACACTACACATTTCTCTGGATACCACTCCAGAAATGCTAATTTGTATTTAACACTTATCTGATATTAGCCTTCTAAAGATTCCAATATCTTTTTTTTTTTTTTGGTAGAGACAAGAGTCTCACCTTATTGCCCTCGGTAGAGTGGCCATGGCGTCACACAGCTCACAGCAACCTCCAACTCCTGGGCTTAGGTGATTCTCTTGCCTCAGCCTCCTGAGTAGCTGGGACCACAGGCTCCCGCCACAACGCCTGGCTATTTTTCTGTTTTTCAGTTTGGCAGAGGCTGGGTTTGAACCCGCCACCTTCGGTAGATGGGGCCAGTGCCCTACTCGATGAGCCATAGGCGCTGCCCCCAAGATTTTTTTTTGAGACAGAGCCTCAAGCTGTCGCCCTCACATGGGTAGAGTGCCCTCACATCACAGCTCACAGGAACCTCCAACTCCTGGGCTAAAACGATTCTCCTGCCTCCACCTCCCAAGTAGCTGGGACTACAGACGTCCACCACAACGCCCGGCTATTTTTTGGTTGCAGCCATTATTGTTGTTTGGCGGACCTGGGCTGGATTTGAACCCACCAACTTAGTGTATGTGGCTGGAGCCTGAGCCACTTGAGCCACCGGTGCTGAGCCAGATTCCAAGATCTTAATACACATTCATTTGCTGAGCACTGCCACACAAACAATGACCCCAGTGTGTTATCCCCAAGTTCCAAGACAAGGCAAAAGACAGACTAATATTCCCCTGCCCCAGGGCGGGCCTGGCATGGGCACAGGGACGAGGCCTCTGGGGAGGAGCCCTCAGTCTGGGCCCCCACTTACTCTCCCCTTCTGGCTCTGAGTGCTCTGTCTTCAGAGTCAGGGCCCCCCACTCACCTCCCCCTCGGCCCTCTGTGCGCTGTCTTCCAGGGTGCGAGGAGGGGGCAGCCCCGCAGTCTGGGCCCCCGCTCACTCTCCCCCTCCGTGCTCCGAGCACTGTCTTCGGGGCACGAGGGCCCTCCGCGGAGCGAGGCGGCCGCCATCCTTCAGTTATCACAGTACTGTACCTTCAGAGCGGACAGCATCAGCACTGTGATAACTGAGCCAGGGCGGCCTGTCAGTCACCGCGCCGGCCAGCCGTGGCCTTCCTGGTGGCTGCCCGTGAAGACGGAGAGGTCCCCTTCTGGTCAGAGGCATGGAGTGGCAGGAGACAAAGAAGGATCAGGGCCCAAAAAGTTGTGAGGCTGAAACATTAAAAGGCGCAGTTGGGTTATATCAGAGGACAGACAGACACACAGCTCGCACACTTGTGAGGACAGACAACCGTGCCTGGGCTTGGGCTCTGGCTCTGATGCCTGTGCAGCGAGCTCCCTGCCAGGCTTCTTGACATCCCTTCTGCAAGGATGTGCTGAACACGCTGAGACTGCTCTGCTCCAAGATGTCATGCAGGCGCTCAGGAAATCAAGGTAAACAAGACGTGGCTCCTGTCCACAAAGTGCTTGTGATCAAACACGGCAGTAATGCTGCTCAGCACTCAAAAATGTCCTGTGTACTCTCCTCATCTGTTTTTCACAAGAATCCTGAGGGCTGGCAATGAATTATTCATTTTTTATTTAAAAAGGGTTCTGGATAAGTTTAGACATTATTACCCTGTCTTACAGGTAGGGGAGGAGGAAAATCCCAAGGGTAGGTCAGGTGCGTTACCTGAGACCACATTGTAAGTCGCAGGAACCAGCTCAGGCCCACCCAGCGCCACCATTCTTACCCCACTCAGACCGTCCAGCTCCATCAACCTCATATTCGGTGTACAAAATTTATACGAACTAAAGGATTTCTGAAAACACCTCTTTGCTTATGATTTTTTTCTTTTCTCAGTAAAGCAGAAACTAGTGGGTTTTATGCTGTAAGAAGAAATGTATATTAACAAAACATGACTTTCATGCATCTTGCTGAGTGCTGGGAATGAACTCCAATTGGTGACACTGATTCCCACAACAGTTAATGTCAATTCCACAATTATGCGGGTACACGACTCATCACTCACCTCTGAAATGCCTTTTAACAATTCATACATACCCATCACTTGCTTTAAAATCACGTGTACCTTTGAGATGTACATTGTAGTCAGTTCGTGAATGATTCTTACTTTTAATAAAAAGTACAAAAGAGTCTGAACTTGGAATTGAGGCATTGGAATATCAACTTATTAACACCATAATTCACTTGGGTTTTTTCCACGTCAGTCATTAAGGTCTCAGGTTATTTTGGTTTGAGTGGAACGTGACAGATATTTGAAAAATAACTTTTCATTTAGGCATTTGTTCAATTTCAAACACTCATCACCCATAGATTAAATATTAGAAACATACTTCAAGTAAGTCAGGTAGGTGAATCAGTTCTATCAGCAAAAGCCAGGAATGAGTACAGTGAGTCTAGCTCAACTATTAACTTTACAAACTATGAAAATGATCTTATCTTCAGACAAGTAATATCAGTGAAATAATCCACCTACCCACAAATTAAAAACATTCTCTAAAGCACAAAAACATCTAGAAGGGGCTGCAGCCAGCGGATGCAATGCAGAGCAGAGACAGCAGGGGGCAAAGGAGACCAAAAAACACAGTTGGTCCCGTGACCCTGGTTCCTGGAAATAGCGGCACATTTTCACCCAAATTATAAACATCTGTCATGTGAACAAAGACACTGTGAGAATTTCAAAATAGATTTTAGATACCACCTAACACTTCTGACCACACATTCTGTCAGCTATGGCAAAGATGCACACTCAGCCCAAACAACTGCAGACTGGTGTGCGCTGTGTGGGGACAATACACCACGCCAAAGCACCCAGCAGTCATCAGCCTGGTCCCTACCCACATGAGGGTGAGATCAGCCTGATTCCCACCAGTATGAGAGTCAGAACAGCCCTGACCCCACCAGCCTGGGAGTCACATCAGCACCCCCATCCTCACCAGCCTGGAAGTCACATCAGCCCTGACCCCACCAGCCCGGGAGTCACTTCAGTCCCGTCCCCACCAGCCCGGGAGTCAGATCAGCCCTGACCCCACCAGCCCGGAAGTCACATCAGTCCCGTCCCCACCCACAAATATCCTTGCAGGTAAACATCATGAGCACACAAAGATGAGCCAAGTGTCTACCATGTGCTACAAAGGTGAAATACACTCTCTTAGCCATCATTAAAACCCACACAACTGGCTCGGCGCCGTGGCTCAATGGGCTAAGTATACCTGAGCTGGCGGGTTCGAATCCAGCCTGAGCCTGCCAAACAACAGGTTCGAATCCAGCCTGAGCCCGCCAAACAACAACGACAGCTGCAACCAAAAAATGACCGGGTGCCTGTAGTCCCAGCTACTTGGGAAGCGGAGGCAGGAGACTCGCTTGAGCCCAGGAATTGGAGGTTACTGTGAGCTGTAATGCCACAGCACTCTATCCAGGGTGACAGCTTGAGGCTCTCTCAAAAAAAAAAAACCCACACTACTAAACATTTTTGGTACATTAAGTAAAGGATATTTCCTTTTCAATTTTTTTTTCATTTTTTTCTAAATTAGGAAAAAGCTAAGCAACCATAATAAAAGCAAATTATCACGATTCTGAATAGGTATTTTAATTAACATTCTCTCGGATTAATTCTAAAGCACCTTTAGGGAAGAAAAACATGTTTTTATAACAGTATTTTATAAATAAAAGCCAAGTCAAAAACTTAAGTTTTGTTTCTTCTTGGAAATGACTCTGATAAATGTTCATTTTAAAAAACTAAATCTATCTGAAATATTTCTTTTTCAATATATTTTCCATCTAAGAATTGAATTGTTTGTTTCTTTCTTTATTTATTTATTTGTTTTTAGATAGAGTCTCATTATGTTGCCCTGGGTAGAGTGCCGTGGCGTCACAGCTCACAGTAACCTCAAAGTCTTGCGCTTAAGTGATTCTTTTGCCTCAGCCTCTAAAGTAGCTGGGACTACAGACACCTGCCACAACATCCAGCTATTTTTTTTTTGTTTATAGTTATTGTTGTTTGACAGGCCCGCTGGGTTAGAACCTGCCCGTTTGGGTATATGCGGCTGGCACCCTAGCTGCTGAGAAACAGGTGCCGAGTCAGAAATGTTTCAATGTAAAAACCAGTAACTACAGGCTCTCATGCCATAGTGAGAAATTTACTGCACAGTAATGGGAGGTGGCACTGCTCCCCAGAAGCCAAAACGATTTCAAACTAGCTCTTCTGCATTAAAAATGATACAATTAAGAACCATTTCTTCAGGATGCATACACCAACTATTAATATATAATTATCTAGAAAATCAGGTGCTTACAGAAAATTAGAATATCAAAGAACTTGCTTTTAAATAATGTGGGGTACAGGCCAAGGGCAGTGCTCTCGCCAGTAACCCCAGCACTGTGGGAGGCCAAGGCAGGAGGATTCCTTGAGCCCAGAGTTCCAAGACCAGTCTGAGCAAAAGCAAGACCCTATATGTACTAAAAACAGAAAAAGTGGCTGGGCGTGTAACAGATACCTGTAGTACCAGTTACTCAGAAGGCTGAGACAGGAGGATCACTTGAGCCCAGGAGTTTGAGGTTGCTGTGAGCTGTGATGATGCCACTGCATTCTACAGGGTGACAGAGTGAGACTCTGTCTCAATAAATAAATGATTAAATATTGTGGAGTACAAATGTATACACAAAAAGCATGTTTATATATAAACTGAAAATATAATTTTTAAGCTTTAATTTAAAAATCTGATTATATATAAATAATTGGAGGTACCATGAAAATGTTGCTGGAAATGCAAAATATTTGGAAGTACCTTTTTTTTAATTTTTTTTATTTTTACATACACATGTGTTAATTAGGTTTCCACTTTTTGCCTTCACAGAATTTAAAAGGCTTAAAATTTAATAACAATATCAGTGCGTAAGATAAGGACTAGAAACAAAAACCACCTAAAGCATGAACAAAGATAAATACATTCAGAAAAGAAAAGACGATTACTGCATCGAAATATTAAGCAATATTAGTAATAATAATGCCAAGAAAGTAACGTTCACATTGTCAAAAGACATTATAGAGTGCTTTGACTCTGAGGCTCAGTATGAACTGTCTTTAAACTATAATTTATTTAAATCCACTGGTCTTTTACTTTTTTTTTTTTTTTGTAGAGACAGAGTCTCACTTTATTGCCCTGGGTAGAGTGCCGTGGCGTCACACTGCTCTCAGCAACCTCCAGCTCTTGGGCTTAAGCGATTCTCTTGCCTCAGCCTCCCTAGTAGCTGGGACTACAGGCGCCTGCCACAGCGCCCGGCTATTTTTTTGTTTTGCAGTTTGGCCGAGGCCGGGCTTGAACCCGCCACCTTCGGTATATGGGGCTGGCGCCCTACTCGCTGAGCCACAGGATCTGCCCCAAGTATAAGTATTTTACATCTTTTGATAAACTATTGTCAAAATTTTATGCCAAATTATATGAATACAAGAAAATTAAGATAATGACTGATAGCTAGACAAATGTCTCCTTTTAGAACTGTTATACTAATTTAATTGGTGAAAGTAATCAATTTCAGTGGAAATTCAGTAATCAATTCATTGGACATTCTAACATCTTTATTAGCTAGGTTCTTTTGCATAAATTGTAAGATAATATTTTTTCCATTTATTTCAAGTTATGTATGTTTTCCTTATCAATTATATAAAATTTTTATATATGACAACTATATTCTCTTAAGGTCCTATCACATTTTTAAGTTAGCTGTTCAGTATTAAATATGTCTATGATATCATATGATAATGTGGAATGTTCAGTAATAGATTTTCAGTAATAGAATCTGTTCCTATTTCCTTCTGTGTTTGATTCTAATTTTTTTAAGTTTAAATAATATATGACCACTTACAATTTTTTAAAATTAAAATATATTTAAAAATCTTAACCTTCTATACATTATATGTATTTACCTTTCTTTAAATTATATACGTTTATGGTGAACTCTGATGAGGATACTGTTGATTTTTTTTCAGTAAATTATCAATTGTCAAAGATATACCACTGGAATCATGCTTCTTTTTCTTATTAATTGTAACCTTGCTTTTAACATTAAATTAGAATGTTCTGTGGGCTATTTGGGAAGGATATATAAGAAAGATACTGGACTCTCGTATCTACATTAGGAAATTTTTTAACAAGGAATTGAAACCCACTCAAAACCTTCACAAAAAAGTTGACATGAGCATACAACAGGTAATCTGATAATCTTCCAGGGAAGAAAACAACAATAACAAAAAACCCCTATGTTGCTGAAAATATGATCTAGAAAATAGAAAATCAGATAAGGAATCTCTCTGATTAGCATCTTTGGTGTTTTATGACTCCTTCTGTTATATCCCACATTTACAAATTACCCATGATGATATTTTTAATAAATTAGTTAACTTTTCTGAGACTCGTTTCCAGGTATGGGGTGGGTGCTCTAAAAGCTGACTCTCACTGGGCAGGCACAATAGTATGTGCCTCCCTATTTCACGGCCTGTCACCAGCGGACAATTGACTGTAGTCAAAATCATTACCGTCACATGCACTGACTTATCTGTCAAGGCTTGTGTCCTATCACATTGTTAACTATTGTTTGATAATCTTCATTAGGCCTCTCTTGTTCACATTTCCTTATTTTTTCTCATATAGTACATGCTTCCAGGTGAATTTTAGAATGATTTTATAAGGGGTCTGATAATTAAAGACCACTTAATAGAAATTAAATATGAACCTTTATCTAGACCCGTTTTATGAATTTATTAAGTCATGTATTATTTTTTATCTTTAGATAAAGGTTTACATTTTTCTTTGTATAACCTCCTCAACTTTTTGGATAAGGATATTCCTAGACATATTGCATTTTGTTACTGTTTTGTATGAGAATATTTTTCCTCTGTAGTTTTTGATTATTGCTGTGAGTGCACAGAAAATAAAGTGACGGATTTCCTTGAATCTTAAATATGTGGAAACTTGTGTTTAGTAGATTTATTCAACTTTCATCCATCTGGAGAATCTTTAATATCTGCAAATTATAGATTTGTTTCTTCCTTACCAATATTCACATATTTTATTTTATATTCATGAAGTTTTATATTTATCATATAATAACCAGATAAAATAAGTTATTAAAATATAGTGGGCATTCCTAATTATTATTATAGTCTAAATGCTTCCAGTGTTTTATCATTGAATGTTTTCCTAATGATTTAAGCTAGTTTTTTAAATTTTATTATTTTATTTTATTTTGTTTTTCAGACAGTCTCACTATGTCACCCTCAGTAGAGTGCTGTGTCGTCATAGCTCACAGCAACCTCCAACTTTGGGGTATAAACAATTCTCTGTTCTCAGCCTCCGAAGTAGCTGGGACTATAGGCACCTGCCACCACACCCGGCTATTTTTTGCTGCAGTTGTCACTGTTGGTCAGCTGGCCCGGGGCCAGGTTTGAACCTGCCACCTTTGATATATGTGGCTGGCAGAGTAACCACTGTGCTACAGGCACTGAGCCAGCTAGATTTTATTATTATTAAATCATAACTGCATACATTAGGGCAATCAAGGGGTACAATGTGCTAGTTTCATACACAATCTGAAGTGTTTTCACCAAACTCTTTCACATATCCTTCATGGCATTTTCTTAGTTATTGTACGAAGACATTTGTATTCTGCATTTAGTAAGTTTCTCCTGTACCCTTTTAAGGTACAGCTCCTATGGAGCTGGAGAAAATCAAGTTACTCATGTCTAATGAGAGTTTTTCTTATAAATTGAGGTGCATTGTAGTTGGGTGTATATATGTTAATAATTGAAATCTCATCATATTGAGTAGTAACTTTAACAAATATGAAATGTCCATCTTTATCCTTCTTTACTTTGCTTGGTTTAAAGCCTATTGTATCTGCAAATAAGATTGCAACACCTGCTTTTTTCTGTTTTCCATTTGCCTGGAATATAGATGACCATCCCTTCACCTTGAGTCTAA
>CAUYON010090790.1:0-12430 GCA_963573935.1 Arctocebus calabarensis
TCCGCCTCCCAAGTAGCTGGGACTATAGGCACCCACCACAATGCCTGGCCATTTTTTGGTTGCAGCCGTCATTGTTGTTTGGCAGGCTCAGGCTGGATTCAAACCCGCCAGCTCAGGTGTACGTGGCTGGTGCCTTAGCCCGTTGAGCCACAGGCGCTGAGCCAGAATGTAGCATTGTTTTAGAAACTTTTTTCTAGTTGTGTATGCAATTGATTATAAAATAAAGTGGATATCTTACCATGGGCTATGGTTAAGATTTTTTAAACATATCACACCATTCTCTACTGTTTTTTAAACGTATCACACCATTCTCTACTGTACTTGGATCAAGCAAAGTCCCAGCAATACTGAAGATTTCCCAGTAGTTAGAGTAGAGGTATCACATGGTCTGCCATGGGCCTCAGTGTGAGGAACACAAAGGCACCTGTGCTAAAGCAGTTAGTACCACATCCATATGCCAACTTTTTTTTATAAAAATAGAAAAATCAGGCCAGGTGCAGTGGCTCATGCCTGTGATCCTAGCACTCTGGGATGCCAAGGCAGTTGGACTGCCTGAGCTCATAGATTTAAGACTAGCCAGAGCAAGAGCAAGACCCTGTCTTTAAAAATAGCCAGGTGTTGTGGGCAACTGTAATCCCAGCTACTTGGGAGACTGAGGCAAGAGAACCACTTGAGCCCAAGAATTTGAGGCTGCTGTAAGATATGCCTCCACGGCACTCTACCGAGGGCAACAAATGAGACTCTATCTCAAAAAACAAAAGAAGGAAGGAGCGATTTAAGAGATATACTGAGTTTAGAGGTATACCCCAAAATTTATGTCCACTGGAACCTCCTCTCAGGATGCGATCATATTTGGAAAGGGGGGGGTCTTTGCAGGTGTAACTAAAGTTAAGATGAGGTCACACTGCATTAGAGCGGTCCCTAAATCCATTGACTGATACCCTTATGAGACGTCTACATGAGGATACACAGGGGAGAAACCCAGGGAAGGAGATCATGCGTCAGCAGAGGCAGAGATTGGAATTATGCTGCCACAAACCAAACAATGCCAAGGATTGCCATCAACCATCAGAATCTAGCAAGAAGCAAGAAAGGATCCTTCTAAGCTTTCAGATGGAGCATCGCCCTGGACACCTTGATTCCAATCTTCCAGCTTCTAGAACTATGAGAGAATTAATTGTGTTGTTGTTGTTTTTTATTAAGTCAAATACATATAGAAAATGAATACATTCATGCATATGTGGGGTACAAAGTGCTGATTTTTTTTTTATATAATCTGACATGGTTAGATCAAACCAATCAACATAGCTTTCACCTCATTTACTTGATTATTGTACCAAAACATCTATGTTCTACACATGACAGATTTGACTTGCACCAGATTATTCATTGCAGCTCAATTTGCAATAGCCAAGTCATGGAAGAAGCCCAAGTGCCCATCGACCCATGAATAGATTAATAAATTGTGGTATATGTACACCATCGAATACTATGCAGCCTTAAAAAAGATGAAGTCTTTACCTCTTTTATGTTTACATGGAGGGATCTGGAACATATTCTCTTGAGTAAAATGTCTCAAGAATGGAGGGGAAAGTATCCAATGTACTCAATACTTCTATGAAACCTACTTACATTTAGTCACATTTACCTATGAAAGATAGAACACAAATATAGCCCAGGAAGAAGGAGAGAAATGGAGTGGGAAGGGAGGAGAGAGGGAGGTTTGACAGAGGGAGGGTAAAAGGCGGGACCACACCTATGGAGCATATGACAAGGGAAATTGTGTTATTTTGTAAGCCACTAGGTTTGTGACTATTTGCCACCCTAGGAAACTACCATGGGGTGGCAACCTGCCTCAGAAGAGGGGGTGACTAAGAGGGCCTTTCTATTATAAAAGCCACCCCAAGCCTGTCTTCCCAGCAGACATGCTGCTTCACAACATGGGCTTCACGTGTTGAGAAATGGAGGCCTGGGAAGGCTCACTGGCTTCCTCAAGGGCCCCAGCCAGTCAGAAGGAAACAAGGGGCCAGAAAGCAAGACTCCCACCCCGCCCTCCCAGACCTGGGCCCTCTGCTTACCATGGTGTTGGTGAATATGTTCACTGCAGAGGCAGACTTGACCTCCTTGATTCTGGTGTTGGGTTTAATTGAATTCCTCAGGTCAGGGACAGAACTGGAGTGCCTCACGGACGTAGGCTTTGGGGAAAGAGGACCAGCCTCCATCTTGGGGGCCTCCTGGTTGCAGCTGTGGTCTGTTTCATTTTGCGTTTTGTCTCGGACCCTCAAGGGCAAGTCAGGTGTGCAGGACACCAGTGTCAATGGCCGGAAGTACTGGGAAGGAGAGCAAACACACAGCCCATGGGAGCCCAGCTCTGTCCACTTCCAGGGTAGTCTGCATCCAGAGTTAGGTGCAGGTGAGGAGAAGAAAAGCAGTTGCTATCAAAGCCTGGGACTCCTAACCTGGGGTTCTAGGACCCATAGAGGGCTTCAGGGGGTCTTTGAGCCACTTGAAAGTGTGTTTTAAAAATTGTGCATTGTGTACTTTATGGCAAGAGATTCCACAGCTTTTATCAGAGCCTCAAAGGGTCTGTGACTATAACGAAGTTAAAAAGAAAAAAAAAAAAACCCTGCTCTGATCCTGTCTTTTCAGACGCGCCTTTGAGATAAAGGAGATGGATGGACAAGTCAACCAAATCTTTCCACTGAGCTAGACAAGGGCACTGAGCAGAGATGAGGAAGCCAGACTCAGATCACAGGACGAGGGAACTGCTGACCCACAGCCTTGGCTGTCCCTCATTTTGCACAGAGAGCAGGTTGGAAGGACCTGCTGCCATGGTCAGCCGTCCCATGTGATGTTCAGAGAACTCCCAGAAGCTCTTCCCAGTGGCCTGCTCTTTTGGCTGGGCCCCTGGCCTGCTGGAGGGGAGTGTTCCAACAAAAGCAGGAGTCGAAGACACTCCTGCATACAGTCCTGGAGCCTGCTCTCTTAGTGGGGCTTGTGCCCAGCCTCCCAGCACGGCCTGTCTGGCTGCTTTTATTCCTACTGGAGGAGGCAAGTAGGCAGACCGGTGACAGTTCCCTACTACCTGAATGCAGGGATCCTCCAAAGACAATAGCACAGGTGCCTTTGGGGCTCCCCGCCTGCTGCCCACCCTTCGGTGTGTCTAGACGCCAAGCAGGGGTCTCCTCAGGAACCCCCCGCGGATGGGCCCCAGCTGGGGAAGGGTGCTAGGTACGTGTGCTCCCCTCCCATCCGGGTTTACTTGTTTGAAGGTAACACGGGTAGCAGCCTTGTGTTTCTGCTGTTTCTGTTGCCAGCTCCTTGCACTCTTGCGTTTGGCCTGCTCGCCCACCGATTCACCCTGCATCTCTACCTTCTTCTCTTTGGTTTGGAAAGATTTTTTCTCCTGCTTTAGTCTCAGCTCCTGGATCAGTTTCCTGTCCATAGAGGAATAAGTGAGTGTCACGAGGTCAGGGACAGGCTGTGCAGGCAGGCGTTCTACCTGAGGGATGGGCCAGCTTGGAGCACACCACGCTCCCGTCTAGTCTGCAAATGACTGAAGGTCAAAGATGAGGGTGTGGAGGGAAGAGTCATCCCTTCAACAAAACTGTCACCAGTCTGGGTAACAGCATCCAAAGAAAGACGCTACCTCCTCCTCCACCATACCCTTCCCCGCCCCCATCAACTTCCCAACAGGCCAGTTACCAGCCATGGCAAGTGCTGGGAAGAGGGTCCGCAAAGGAAGCTAAAGCTAGGGCTTCCCATGTTGGGCCACTTCATATGCTGGGCCTCTCTGGCCAATGGGTCCCAAGAGTGACATATATAGTGGAAATAATTTGGTCTCGTGCATCAAGAGACAGGGGAGGTTCTATCTGTCATAATCTTCCATGTGATCCCCTCTCTGCTCTGACCTCCCATTCCATAAAGAGAGTTGGGGAGCTGGGACTGGACTCTATGGGATGAATCCATCCAACTCTTAGATTTTCTGCCTGTGTTGAATCCACAAGGCAGCTCTGAGGGGCTGGGCATCCCGGAGTGAGTTTCTAGAAATAGCTACCTTTCTTTAGCCCACACTAGGAAATCTTCCAATTCCTGGTCCTTGTGAGACCAGAGCAAATGCTTCCCTGGCAGCTTCCAGGTTAGGGACTGCAGCTCTGAGACTATCCCCCAAGCACCCCGCCCAGCTCCCCCCAGAGCCCTTCCTACCGGGCATACAACTCCCGAGCCCTAGACGCAGCAGTATTCTGGAAGACAGAGCTGTTGTCCTGGAAAAACTTCTCATACTTCTCTGAGTTGAGACTGGGATAGATCAGTCGGAACCCTCCACAGTTTTCCTTCTCGTACTTCTCAGTTTTTTGTAACCACGTGGCCTGATAACCCCTGGTTTCCTCAATCCTATTGGGAAGCAGAGCACAGGGCTGCAGTTCAGTTTTCTTGGGACAAAGCCTGGAAGGGACATGTCCAACCTGGAGGTCTTCTAGTGCCGCATGGAATCCTTGTGCATAACAGGAATCAATCAGTATTTCCTAAATAAATGCACGGACATTTCCCTAAAAAGAGACCCGGGACAGCCATTGTCATAATATAGGAAGAGCTGATTAGAACAGTTGTTTTTTCTGACAGCACCCCAAAATCTCTTGTTACAAGTAAAACCTGTTTGCCCCTCAGCTTAGTTCTGTCCAGGCAAACTGTCCCCGCCTTCCCATCCACAGTCCTGATCAACCCCTCTAGGGAATGGCAGCTTGCGTTTTGCTAAATTTGAGGGCTTCTTGGATGAGCTTGATGAGCCTTTACCAGCTGTCCCGATCTCATTCTTCCTCACAGCCCCCCAGGGAGGTGGAGGTCAGGCTGGGAGGAAAGATAGGCCTCCTTTTACAGCAAGGAAACCAAGAAAAAAAAAAACCAGGTGACTGGTTCAGAGGAGGCCCTTACCCTGATGGGTGCTCCTTAATGCGGTGCTGCTTCCTTCTCAAGAGGAATTTAGAAATGGCATGGCACAGTGCAAGGGATCCTGGAATCCCAGGCCACAAATCCAGGCCCTGGGCTCTGGATCCAGACCTGTCACTTACCAGTGAGGTGACCTTGTACAAGTCCATTCCATCCCTGGAGTCTTGGTATCTTGCCTTCAAGAACAGGACCACACACCACCTCATCCTCCCTCCCTCCCTGTTCCTTATAGGGAAGACAGTACAGCTGACAGTGCCTGAGGAACACAGTATTATCGGGCAGCGCCTGTGGCTCATCGAGTAGGGCACCGGCCCCATATGCCGAAGGCGGCAGGTTCAAACCCAGCCTCGGCGAACTGCAAAACAGAAAAATAGCCGGGCATTGTGGTGGGCGCCTGTAGTCCCAGCTACTCGGGAGGCTGAGGCAAGAGAATCGCCCGAGCCCAGGAGTTGGAGGTTGCTGTGAGCTGTGTGACCCCACGGCACTCCGCTGAGGGTGATAAAGTGAGACTCTGTCTCTACAAAAAAAAAAAAAAGAAAGAAAAGAAAAGAAACACAGTATTATCCAAACAAACATAAATGTTATTGACGGCACCAGTTCCAGAAAATCAGACCTGAAGGATGAGGCTGGAGAGGGTGCTAGAAGAGAGCAGGGGGCTGTGCTGGGATCATAAAGGAACAGAGATCTCTCCTTGACCAGGCTCAGAGTCTCTGACACTAGGACCGCTCCACTAAGTAAAGACTGTAGTTCCACGGTAAACAATGCTGAGCAGAAGCAAGGAGAATCACCGCCTGCAGCGCTGGAGCGTGGGGTCTGGAGCAAATCCTTCTCTTCAGTAAAAAGAAAGGAATGGCTTTATTTTTTTTTAGATCACTAATTCTTTTCTTGTTGTTTTTTAGAGATGTGCCTTGCTCTATCACCCAGGCTGGAGGACAGTGGCAAAATCATAGTTCACTGCAGTCTCCAACTCCTGAGCTCAAGCTTCCTCCTGCCTAAGCCTCCGAAATAGCTGTGATTACAGGTGCACATCACCATATCCCACTACTTTTTTTTCTAGGCCATATCCCACCATATTCCACTACTTTTGTTTTTTTGAGGGGTCTTGCAGTGTTGTTCAGCCTGGTCTTGAACTCCTGCGTTCAATCAATTCTCCCACTTCAGCCTTCCAAAGTGTTGGAATTATAGACATGAGCCACTGTACCTGGCCCTGGTAATTCCTAAATCTTCATATGATATTAATCAATCGCTATCCATTATATATGTAATTATATGTCTGCAAATTAACCTCCTATTTCTAGGAAAGAAGGACTATTCAAAGTAAAACTGTTCAAACTCCTACATTCTGCAAATAGAAACTCATTTTCCAAACAGAATTATCGTTTGTTAGAAATGATCTCCCCCTCCCAACTCCACACAAGATTCTTCACAGCCTCTAAAGTAAATAATCATGCCAGACACTATGCTAAAACGTTTCTATGCATTCTCTCATTTAATTCCCCCAATAATCTTATATATCTTTAGCTCCATTATACAGAAAGATCACTGAGACTCACAGAAGTGGCAGAAAGAGCCCATAACTAATAGGCAGTTGAGTCATAACTTGGACAGGCCAATCTTGTTGGGCTAGGGAAGTCACAGAGCCAGGGCCCAGGGAGGCTAATGTACCTGATCTCCCGAGAACGACACTGCTGCAGAAACCGCCCTCGTTCTTTCTCTTTCTCCAAGACTTTCTTTTTGTCACAGTTTCTCAGGTTGATCAGAACCAAGGTGTCATATAGAAGGTTGTCCTTCACCTCTTTATCCAACCGGGAGTCAGTGGAGAAGCTTGGAGAGTGGTTGACCTGTGAGGGCAAAATGGTGGCTGGAGACAGGGCTGTCCAGCATGAAAGCAGCAGTGAGCCCAAGATGCCACCTCCTGGCTGCTACTGAAGCCCACCTCAGGACCCTGGCTACCAAGATAAATGGAAGGGAGAGAAGGGAGCATCTGGACTGGTGCCAGAGTGAAAAAGGGAGGAAATGGAATTCCCTCTAGTTAAACCAGCTTTTATCTCAGCCCTTTCTTCTTCGGAAGCATCAGAGGTTGGCCTCTCTTTGGCGTGTGTGTTCTGCTCCATCTTGGAGAACGCATGTTCTCTCACGCGCACCAAGCATTCCACCGGGCAGGATGGAAAGGGCAGGCTGGGACGGGGGAGGAGAGAGGAGTGATGCATTCCACTCATAATTTGGACCAGGACAGGCCAGTCTTACTGGGATCAGGGAAGTCAGAAAATGCGGTCCCTGGGGTCCAAAGGGTGCAACTACACCTGATCTCCCACAAGGACTAACACTGGAGGGGACCAAGGGACCACCAGGGGTGGAGGGGAAACAGGTGGGAGGAGGGCGAGGACTCACTTCTGTCCACAGAAAAGTCTGTATTGTTCAGAGGCACTAGGTGACAATTTGTAAATTTCTAGTAACTTTCGTTCCTTCCTTCCTTCCTTCTTTCCTTCTTTCTTTCCTTCTTTCTTTTTCTCGAGACAGTATCTCACTCTGTTTCCCTGGCTAGAGTACAGTGGCCTCATCATGGCTCCCCGCAACCTCAAACTCCTGGGCTGAAGCCATCTTCCTGTCTCAGCCTCTTGAGTAGGTGCGACTCCCTACAGGCATGCTCCATCATGCCTAGCTAATTCTTAAATTTTTGTATTTTTAGTAGAGACAGGGTCTCACTACATTGCTCAAACTGGTCTTGAAATCCTGGCCTCAAACTATCCTCCTACCTCAGCCTCCCAATGTGCTGGGGTAATAGGCATGAGCCACCATGCCCAGCCTCTCTAGCAGTTTTCGAAGGCTTGCTCCTAGTGGCTCATTCTCTTCTCTGGCTGAGAGCTCCAGACAGCCTTACTCTCTTCCCATTTTACCTGGGAATAAGGGCTGGGCATGGGAGAAGGGTGGAGCACAGGACTCTTATCTCTGAGGTCTGTGTCATGGGCACCTTGCTCTCTGAAAGGCGGCTTGAGAGGGTTCCTGAGGGCAAGACCAATCAGAAAGAGAAGCAGCCACCTGGAAGAGTTCCCTTCCTCCTCCCACCACCTCATGGGTCTGGGGGAGGCAGAAAATTGACTGGGTGCCTGCCCCACCTATTTCTGAGGCAGCAGACACCATCCCCTCCCTGTTGGTACTCAGAACCAAGTCATCCAGACCCCTGAGAGCCAGGCTCAGCAGCTCCTGTCTGATACTGAACATTGTTGACCTAGCTTTGATGAAGAATACCCCCTTTCTGAGAGACAACTCTGTCACCAAAAAACAGAGCTGTCTCTAGAATCACCCTGTGCACTGACTGCAGGGTTTCCAAGACTGGGTGGACCTCAAGAAGGCGCAGGAATTCTCTAATTCCCAGCTGTCTACCCCCCTCTGGTGGCCACTTCTTAGTGAAGCCCCAGGTGGCAGGCAACACAGGAGGAAGTAACCCAGGAAGTTGAGTTAAACAATCTGGGTGAGCCTGGAAGAGTCCCTGAAACTGGCTGACCTTCATAACGGGATCAGTTTTCCTGCCTCCCCCAAACTTCCCTACCTCTAGCAGCCAAGGTTTGAGTTTTCGGTCCAGCAGAATGTCAAAGCCCAGGATTTCGAAGCAGGCACTGTTGACAGTGTGGTTGGGGAAGCAAGTGTGGTAGTTATGCTTGATGGTTGGCTGGGCGGAGATGATCGTCTTGACAATGACATCCTCGATGTCCCTCCATATCTGCTTCACGTCGTAGCTGTGCTTCTCCATGTATACGTTGAAGGTAGAGAGCTTCCTGGAAGGAGACCGTAGGCTATGAGGTAGGGCAGCAGCCTCTGGTCATCCAAGGCTGGAAATCAGAAACTGCTGGAGAAGATACAGCTCCAGAGCCAGTAGGGTGAGTGCCCAGGTGCCAGGTGACACCAGGACTGTGTCAGGGGGAGAGGAGGCCTTCAGGAGTCACAAGGCCATGCTGCCCAAGCCTCCAGAGCCCTGGGATGGGTGCAGATATAAAGTCACATAGGAAAGACATACCTGCACATTTTCACTATGACCTAGAAAACACCTGTGGGCAGGGGAAGGATTCAGTAACACAGGTGGAAATAAACCACCCTAGTCCCGGACACAGTGGCTTATGCCTATAATCCCAGGACTCTGGGAGGCCGAGGAGGGCAGATCGCTTGAGCTCATGAGTTTGAGACCACCTCAAGCAAGAGCAATACCTGGTCTCTAAAAAAAAAAACCTAGCCAGGCGATGTGGCAGATGCCTGTAGTCCCAGCTACTCAGGAGACGGAGGCAACAGAATCACCTGAGCCCAAGATTCTGATGTTGCTGTGAGCTGTGACACCATATCACTCGACCAAGGGTGACAAAATGAGACTATCACAAAAAAAAAAGAAAGAAAGAAACCATCCTACATCACAGGTTTTGCTTTGGTGGCAATGGTTTCTCAGCCTTTAGTGTGTATCAGAAACATGTGGCGAACCTTTTGAACATACTGACACCCAGGTCCCACCTCAGCCATCTCAGGGGATCCTGGGGATACTGAAGACACAGAAATCTTGTTTAAAGGCCGCATATGAGAAAAAGGCCGTCTCAAGGCACTTCCACAGATAGGGTTACCAAATAGCCCAAGGAAACTGGACTATCCCAATTTTAGAACTGAAAGTGCCACATTCTAGGAAACCCCTCAGTTGCAGGTAAAAGAAAAGTCACCCTATCACAGAGGAAATCAGAGGAGAGGCTTGAGAGGAATATCTGAGTAGATGCTCTAGTCAGCTCTGACCTGGGCGGCACAGGAATAATCTGACAGATCCCAGAGGTGGGGATGGGCACTCACTGCCTCCCCCTCCCCCCACACACACGTGCACAGAGAGCTGAAGTTGGAGCAGAAATATGGAAGCAGAGAGGAAGATGAAGAAGACAAGAGACATGGCTCATCCAGGCAGTTTGGAAAGCTCACTGGGCCCAAGCCAAAGGAGTCCAAGAAGATGAAGCAGGGTCAGCCAGTCAAGGAGCATTTGCTCAAGGCCTGCTGTGCACACAGTTTCATGCAAGGAGGGGACACCTGTCATGAGAAGCCTAAGGACCATTTGAGGAGACAACATACATATGAAACAACTACAGACGCACATATATAAAGACCACCATATAGAGGCCACCTCCTCTACCTGCCATTGTCAGGGAATGGGGTATTGCACATAAATGGATTTTCCAGATTGTTTGAAGCTGATCCTTTAAAGTGGAAAAAAAAAATGTATCTAATTTTTCTAATTGGAAAATAAGTTTTCCTGCAATAGATGATATACTTCCCTGACTTCTTATAATAGATATTACAAAACATAACGTAACCTTTCCCTGATGACTCAGGGCCCATTGCAATGAATATGTGTTATTGCGTAATTTATAATGCCTAGTGGTTAGTCAACTCAGTTCAACGTCAGCCATGTGCTGGGCACACTGAAAGATGAAAATGGCCGAGTGTCTTCCCCAGAGTCCTGCCAAGTTTTCTGTTTTTCTCTCTTCCCTTTTACTATGACCAGAGCACTACTCCTATGAGTGCAGGATTGACCGAGAGAGCACTTGGCCTCTACTGCCAACTTTGGGGCAGATGAGACAGTCAGGAGGAGAAGCAGATTGTCTCAAAAGATGGGAAAGGAGAAAGGAAAAGAGGAGAGAAAGAAGAAAAGAAGAACTTTTCCTGGCAGTCTGAGAAGCATCCTGAAGGCCAGGGCACTGTTCTGACCCTTGGGGAACTAAGTACAAGTGGGCACTCAGGACAAACATGCCACACAGAGTGAAGAACAATTATGGGCTGTGGCTGATGGTGGTGGAAGTTCAGAGAGAGAAAGTTACTGAGGGTGGTTAGACTCAGCTACCAGGGGCTTGTCCTTAGAGGTGAAACCCAGCCCTCTCATCTGGTAATTGAGGAAACAGAGGCCCAAAGAATAGATACCCGCACTGCAGTGGTTATCCAGCTAGACCAGACCCTAGAAGCAGACCAGAGAAGGCAACCTGGAAGCTTAGCAAAACAGAGAGGGCATTTAAAGATTTTCTCCCATGCTTTTGGTTGGAACTGAGCAAAGGCAGAGAGGTAGGAACGAGCAAGGGCTGAGCAAAAGAAAGCATGCTGGAAGAATCTGATGGAGTGAACAGCACGGGCAGTACAGCTTACCAGGCAAGAGCACAAACTCAGGAGCCAGACAGAGTTGGTTTCAACTCCAGCTGTACCATTTCCTAGTTGTGCAACCTTGGGCAAGTTACTTAACCTTTTCACACCTCAGTTTCCTAATATGTGAAATAGGGATGATGAAAATGCCTATCTCATAGTCTTGTTATGAAGAGTCAATGGTTTAAAGTATGTAAATTGCCTAGAGCAGTGCACGGCATGTAGCTAGCGCTCAACATATAAAATGTTGACTATTAGTGGAGTAGCAGTAACAGTGGAAATTACAGTGGCCTGAGCAGAGGAGTTTGAACTTGATGCTCTGGCTACCTGAGAGGCACATCAGTTACCTGAGAGTGGGAGTAATGAGTGTACATTGGTAATGAGCTACCAATGGACCCACTGGTGTAGGGTTGTTGTTTTGGACATTCATTCATACACATCCTCTCACTATATCCAGCCAGCACATCTGCGAGGCAGGCAAGCCACAATCTCTTCTGTGTTATGTCATTTTAGAGATGAGAACATGGAGGTACAGAGAGGTTATGCAGAAGGACCTGCAGCAGGGGAGAAGATCAAGGAGGCTGGTGTGGCCTTCGGGACTGAGCCTAAATGGGGGCCTGGGCCTGGCAGGAAGGAAGGGGTGCAGAGACCATTGAAGGAGGAATCTTGAGGACTGACTGAGTCCCTGGAAAGAAAAGTCCACACTCCCCAAGACTGGAGAAGGTAGAGATGAAAAGCTAGGGGAGGAGGTTCGGCACCAGTAGCACAGTGGTTACAGCACCAGCCACATACACTGAGGCTGGTGGGTTTGAAACCGCCCCAGGCCTGCTAGAAAACTGACAACTGCAACAAAAAATAGCCAGGTGTTGTGGCAGACGCCTATAGTCCCAGCTATTTGAGAGGCTGAGGCAAGAGAATCTCTTAAGCCCAAGAGTTGGAGGTTGCTGTGAGCTGTGATACCACAGCACTCTACCCAGGGCAACATAGTGAGACTCTGTCCCAAAAAAAAGAAAGAAAGAAAGAAAGAAAGAAAGAAAGAAGGAAGGAAGGAAGGAAGGAAGGAAGGAAGGAAGGAAGGAAGGAAGGAAGGAAGGAAAGAAAGAAAGGAAAGAAAGAAAGAAAGAAAGAAAGAAAGAAAGAAAGAAAGAAAGAAAGAAAGAAAGAAAGAAAGAAAGAAAGAAAGAAAGGAAAACCCAATTAGATGATGCCTTCAAGAGACTTGCCTAAATAATAAAGACTTTTTTGTGTTTGTTTTCTTTTTCTTTTGGTTTTTTTTTTATTTTTCTGTTTGTGTGGGTGTTTTGTTTTGTTTTTTGAGACAGAGTCTCACTTT
>CAUYON010090791.1:0-12356 GCA_963573935.1 Arctocebus calabarensis
CAGATCAGACCCCTACAGGATCACTGTGTTGTTACTGGATCTTTGTCGGGAGTGACCCTGTGTAGCTTCTCTGGGACTGCCCCAGCCAGAGAGTTCTGGCTTTGGGAGCAGCTCTGGAGTGTGGCACGCCCGGATCAAGCAGCAGGGCATTGGATGGTGCACCTGGTGGCCTTTGCAAAGGGAGCTCGTGCCTCCAGTAGTCTCTGGCTGGGAGGAGGGCTCCAGAAGGAGGGCACAGGTTGTGCTCCTCCTGAGTCCCTGGCCAGACGGGCAGTGCAGAGGCAGAGAGGATAGGGGAGAATATGGATTGTTTGGGTCCCAGAGTTCCTGTCCTGGGCAGGTAGGTGGAGGCCTGAACGGTTCCTTGCAGGGTCTCTGGCCACTGCTGGTGGCAGGCCAAGACCTGGCAGAGTTCCTGGCCACTGCTGGTGGCAGGCCAAGGTGAGCGACAATTGGGGTGCATGGGAGTCCTGGTGGAATTCCTGGCCAAGGCAAGCACCAATCAAGGCTACTCGGGAGTCCCAGCAGAGTTCCTGGCTGCTGCTGGTGGCGGGCCAAGGCCCAGGGGGGTGCCAATCAGGGCTGCCTGGGAGTCCTCTCAAGTTCCTGCCTGCTCTGGGTAGCAGGCTGAGGCCTGTGGGGCACAGATCAGAGCCATGCAGGGGTCCCTGCAGAGTCCCTGGCCTGCGAGTGGTAGGCTCAGCAGGGGGTGGAGTGGAGCCCGGGGTTCCAAGTGGAGCTCCTGGCCTGGGGGTTGGTGGGCAGGGGCTTGATGGGGCCCCAGAGTCTCTTCCCTGATGGGCCACCTGGTCCCGCAGACAGGGAGGATGGTCGCTGCTCAAGTCCTCCTCCCTCAGTTGCAGTAGAGGTCAGGCTTCTGGTGCATCAGGTAAGGGGGGAAGGGTGTCCTGGAAGTTCACAATGGCGGAAAACTGTAGTTCAGTTTTTTTGCCTGAAGCTTTGTTTTTTGGAGTCACAAGCTGCAAGTCGCAAGTCAGCAGAGGTGACCTGCAGTTGTCAATTCTCTCTCTTGGCTGGGCTCCCAGTCTTCAGCTCAATTGGGCAGTTTCTGGAGGTTATCTTTCCTTTTGGACAGGAGCCTCTGTTGGAAGCTGCTTCCAGTTGGCCATCTTGCCCCTCCCCTCCCAAGATAAAAAATGTGAAAAACACTGGTCTAAGACAAGCGTGTGCCTCTGTGTTCTCAGCCTTCATCGTCCTTCCCCACCTCCCTCACCTGGCAGCTCCTCTTCTTCCTCTGTGGCAAGAGACAGCAAGATGAGACTGTGTTCTCCCATCCACACATGTGCATGACAGTCCTCAGCTCTCATCACCTCCTCTGTGAAGCCTCCCTAGCCTCGTCTGTCTGCACCCTCCTCCATGCCCCCTGGAGAGGCACGCACCCCACTCCATGCCCCGTCTCCTGCTCTGTACACACCTCTGGCTTCTGCTATGAGTCCCACACAGCAGAGAACCTCCAGGCAGGCAGCAGGGGTGTCCTCCAGTGCCATTCCAAAGGCAAATGGAATGATAGTATCTGAGAGGCACTGGCCTGGCAGGGAGGAGAGCACATCTTCCACTGCCCTCTCCTCAATGTTTTTCCCAGACATTGTCTGACCTTGCTTTCCCCTGGCTCTGAGAAGACCCCAATCAAACTCTGCTCAGCCACCAGTTAAAAACCTTGGACCAAATTTTGAACCTTGAATGGGCCTCCTGCTCTAATTTAACATGTAGATCATTATGGTGGGAGAGGAGAGATACAATCAGGAGGAGACCTGAGAAAGTTTCTGTATTATTTTACCTGATGATAGCTTTTGACAGCTTCTATCCCGCATTGAAGGTGCATTTGGAGGGAGGTGTGGATGTCTCGTGGGGGGGGGGGTCAGGGAGGCAGTGAAACACCTGAATACTTATAAACATCTAAGAGTCTTCTGGACTCATTTTAAGTTAGTCAAAACACCCCAAAGATTAGATTCCTGGAAATGGGGAAAGGGTTGGGTACTAGCAACCTTACCACTCAGTAGCTGATTTGTCCAAGCCAGATCCTTCTAATTTAGATTCTGCTGGGAACCTTCAGCCCTGTGCTCCAGGCAGCCTCTGTTTCTTCATCTGCATTGTCCTTCAATTGCCCCAGGATCCTTAACGGCTAGGAGGTGCTAGTAGTCTGTTTGGGCTTCAGTTTCCTCTCCTAGGAAACAGAGCAGTGATTTTCAATTGGTGTGCTGTGAGAGGAACTTAGGTGTGCCAGGAATATTTTTAAAGATCATTAACTAAATTATTTTCAAAAGAAATTCAAAGCACTTTAAGTGTGTACTTTTTAAAACTCTCTCTCTCTTTTTAAAGTGTGCCTATAAGTTTACCTGTAGATTCAAGTGTGCCATGAGATAAAAGGTAGAAAAACACTGAAATAGAGAAATAGCCTCTCTATCATACTCACAGGGTCACCCTGAAGATAGAAGGGACTCAGACATGAGAAAGAACAAACTTTCTATTAGATGTAAAATGATAAGGAAGGAAAAGGCAGTGGCTGGGAACTGGAACTCAGGGAGATAAGCCCTGATATCCTCGAGTTCACGGAGGGCAGACCTTGGGTGAGTCACTCACTCTTTCTGGCTCTGGTTTCCCTGACCTATGAATAAGAGTCTTAGACCTGCTGACTAAGGGGGGGGGGGGTTGCCAGCTGCAGCCTCCCCGTAGCCTGCATAACCCATTTCTTGACTTAATGGCCCTTCTGGGGATGGGAGGTCCCATCAGATGAGGTGTCAGTTTCCTCCCAAAGGATGCAGTGTGAGAGCTGGTGCAGGGCACAGCAGAGGCTCTGTCTGCAGCTCTCTGTCTGCAGGGGGCCATGCCTGCAGACTGGGGCAAGAGACTCCTCCTCTGAAATTGACTCGGTTTATGAAAGTTTCTCATCATTGTTGATTGGGTTGGGCTCTCTGCTTGGGGTAGTTTCTCCCTGGATTGGTTTTTCAGAGCAATGGGCACTTACCCCAGTGCCAGGGAGGTGGCTGTGGGGCTGGAACCTCGGGACAGTCATGATATAGATAGGTTCTCATTCCCTTCCCTTCCAGTCCTGCCACTTCCTGGCTGTGCAGTCTTCCAGAAGACACCTGACATCTCAAGGCCTGTGTCCCAGTGGGCAGAATGGCAGGAGAGAGGCCTACCTGTCTCACAGGGGGCTTAGAGGGGACAAGTGGCAGTCAGGAGCAGTGTGATCTGGGCAGGCTTGTGGACTCATGTGCAGGGGTTGCTGCTTCCTTGTCAAGGTCACATGGCCATGACAATGACAGTCCTATGCTTCAGTGAGTCCTCTATCAATTTAGCTGCTAAAAGGGGGAAAGGGGTAGTTACACCTGCAGAGCTTTCGTGATGTGGCGCAGTGGAGGGAGTGTACGGATGGGCGTCAGACCTGCCTTCAGCTCCCCTGCCATTCATCACCTCTGTAGCCGTGGAGGCCTCCAAACTTGGCTGCTCTATTTGTAAAATAGAGGCAATAACAAGGCTGCCCAATAATTTGGTTAGAGTCCCCCAGGTGGACCCCCACCCATGGATTTGATTGGAGTGGTTTATTTGTGCAGCAACCCAGAATACCCGAGGAAGGACAGAGAAGAGAGACAAGGAGGGAAGGATAGTCTGGTGCCTGGGATGTGAGCAGGGCTTCTCTAGGGCAAACCAGGCTCTACCCTGAGCCTTGGAGGGTATGTGTGAACCATGCCTCGGAGGGGGGTGGGGAGGAACCCAGGGTGATAGTGCCCCAGGTGGAGGCATGGACTTGGGTGGTCTTTCTGGTCCTTGACTGTCCCTCCCTACTGGGAGAGACTCAGGGAGAGGGTCTCATGAAAGTGTGGCAAGAAATCCATATGCTTATGAATAGCTCAGGTTCTTCTGAATTAATTTTTTTCAGTGACTCAAAGATGCCTAATATCAGAATGTTTCTGTGTCTGAAGTCACTCCTGGGACTGTGGCAGTTGTCTCGTCACAAGGTGACCCAGCTGAGGTAGAGGTAATGTTCTGGTAACTTCTGCAAGCTGGGCCCAGTTTGACAGTTCCTTCCCGAAGATTTAGGGGGGCCCTGGCATAGGTTTGGCACCTGGGTAAGCTTCTAGCAAGGTCAATGTTGGTGTCTTTCCTTCTTCTTTTTTTCTTTTGGAACCAAAAAGATTTTATTGATTTTAACAGGGCTTAGAGAATTTGTTCTCCTTTATAGCTATGAGTTTTCCTTTTTCTTTCTTTCTTTCTTTTCTTTTTTCTTTCTTTCTTTTTTTTTTTTTTTTAACAATCTTTCCTTCTTTAGGACCTTTTTTTTTAAAAGAATGCTCTGGCATTTTTCCTTGTAGGACTGCCTTCCCTGTCTCCAGGGTCTGGAGGGATGGGCTGGGATGAGGAAGGAGCCCAGAGGGTTGGATGAAGCTTTCACATTCTTGCAAATTCACACCTCCTCTGAGCTGCAGTTAGTAGTGCCCTGAGCATTTCAGCTTCTTCTGAGGACCTGGGAGTCCAGCTGAGATCATTGGTTTATAAAGCAATTTGACTCAGAATGAATGACAATTTTTTCCTTGGAGAAAGAAACATCAGCATATATCTGGCTTATTTTTTCCCTTGGTAATTAATTTTAGGAAGGACTCTTCAATGCAATCAAGACAGGGTGGACAGGGTCGTAGTTGGGGTTGACTCAGAGCTTCTGAGCCAAGCATTGGCCATCACAAAAAAGGTCAAGTGGTCTTGGGGCTGGAAGGAAGTTTCACAACTAACCCAAGGCCTCGCCTGTGCTCACTCAGCTTCTTGGGGGCTTCCTCTCCCTAGAGAAATGATGCCCTAGAAAGCCTTTCAAGTCAGTGGCTTAATAATGGTCCGGAGGGGCTGTGCTGACCTTCCTGGTGAAGTTAAGGCAGTGACTAGAAGACTGAAACACAGGCAGTGAGGGGAAGAAGTTAATAGTGTTATATATAAAAAATCAACACATTGTACCCCACGTATGCATAAATATATTCATGATTTATGCATATATGACTTAATAAAAAAATAATAGTGAGGATGGCTATTGCACACATTATTACACCCACTTTTTTCTGCTATGATTTTATTGGAGTAGGTAACTTATCTTTTTTTTTTACATATGCATGTGTTTATTAGGTTTCCTCTTTGCCTTGACAAAATTAAAAAGGCTTAAAATTTAATAACAATAACAATGTTTAAGATAGGGACTAGAAACAAAAACCTTGTAAAGAATGAACAAAGATAAATACATTAAGAAAAGAAATCAGATGATTGCTGCATTGAAATAGTAAGCAATAACAATAATAATGCAAAGAAAGTAACATTCTCATTGTCAAACAACAGCATGTCTACTATAGAATGCTTTGACTCTGAGGTTCAGTATGGAGTCATCAATTAATTTCTTCTTCTTAATTTTTTCCCCAAAGTATCAAAAAATAGACAACCAACATTCACAAATAACAGTAAAAGATAATTTCAAAAAACAGACCATGCCAAATCTTATAGACAAAAGAAAAAGACGAAATACTTCAAAATCATTCTACTTAATCTGGATACACTTGATATTAAAAGTAGAGAAAATATATTATAAAGGGGAAATTACAAAGATATTTCACTTATAAAAGAGAATGCAATATCCTAAACAACATATTAACAAGTCAAAATAAAAATTAATGTTTAAGTAATGTACTTTGGTCAAAATTAAATCTAATTTATGTGAGAATTAGTCACTATTTTCTTTTCTTTTCTTTTCTTTTTTTCTTCTTTTCTTTGCCCTCACCCCTCCCTCCTTCTCTGTCTGTTCTCTCCTTCCCCCATGCCCCACCATGTCATTAATTGTCCTCATATCAAAGTTCAATACATAGGATTCATGCTTCTCCATTCCTGTGATGCTTTGCTAAGAATAATGTGTTCCCCCTCGATCCAGGTTAGTACAAATGCTGCAAAATCTCCATTTTTTAAATGGCTGAATAATATTCCATGGTATACATATACCATAGCTTACCAATCCATTACTGGGTTGAAGGATATTTAGGCTGTTTCCACATTTTAGTGATTGTAAATTGGGCTGCAATAATCAGCCTAGTACAAGTAATTATGCCCATTTTTGTATGCAAGGAAACTGAGGCCCAGAGAGGGTGAGTAACCTAAGTGGAACTTGTGTCTGGTAATATGGTGAGCAGCTGAGCTGGTGCGTCTGGTTTAGTGCATCTCTGGAAACCGTTATCTCTGAGCAGACCAGATGGTCGCCCCAGAGCTCAGATGAAAGCCAGGTTGCCACCCCCCATCCCTGAGACTGTGCCCTCACCTCACACCATGCCAGCTGCTGCCTTCCACCTCAGGCAGAGTGCCTCCCTGTAAGGAGAAGTTCCTTCACCAAAGGTTGCACACAGGGGGAGCTGGAGAGGAAGAATTCAAAACTAGGACTGTCTCTCTGTAAGGTCTATGATATTTTTCACCAGGCCACCTCTGTGCCTTACTGTTTACATGCATGGACAGAAGGTTCCAGAATGCCTTTGGCCCTGTGCAGCTGCTGTCAACTGGCAGACATGCCCAATGGTTCCTCCCTTTCAGGGGTGGTGGACCCCTGTGCAGGAGACGCCTGAATCTTTGCCACGTCTGCATCCTGGCGGGGAGTGGGTGCTCATCAAGCTTCAGGGAGCGTTTGACGGGGGCAATCACACACAGGGCTGCTCTCAGCTAAAGGGAACACAACGACCAGGTGCTCAGTAATTGGCAGACATAAATACAGACATAAATAGGGACTAGTTTTAAGAGAGCTACAAACGTAAGTACAATGTAGCAACTTTCCTCATCAGCATCAACCGCTGTCCCTTGTTATGTGACAGGATCTGACTCCAATGTCCTTCCAGGGCTTCTCTCTCTATATATACACAGACATACACACACGTAGAAACACAGAAATATGTATTATAACATGCAATGCAAACTATGTTATGTATAATACCATCTACAAATATTCTGTGACCATATTTATACTCACAGAAATTTTTCAAGCTGTTTCTCCTTCCTTGAAGCTGTTTTGAATTTATGAGCGATTGGAGTGGAAAACTTGCCCTCTCATTGTGGCTGGCATTAAACACACATTTAGCTGCTTGTCCTAATTATCCTAAGATTTGCTCCTATGTTTTGCTGCACTCAGCATCCCTGTCTTTCCAGTCACCCTGGTTCCAGGGCCCCATATCCTCATTCCTTGTAGCTGAACAGAGTTGGATGGAAGGCTGTGTCAGCCGAGTCTGCTCTGAGTGACTCCTGTGCCCCGGCTGTCGGCAGGCTGCTGTGGATTCCAATACCTGTTCTCCTCACTTTCCATGGTAATACAAGCCTGACGTTTCGGCTGAGGCACACCACCATCCTCAAAGTAAAGAATATATTTTGCAGCATCTTTACAGCTAGCTGTGGCTACTTGTCCAGGTTTTGGCCAAAGGCTCTGAGAGTGGCTCACTGGGGCTCAGAGTTGTGCCCTTAAAGGGCAATGTTCCATTTTTAGGGCCATTCTTCCCTTCCTGCTCTTTGTAATACAAGTACGGTGTGCTCCTTGGGAGTATGCATTCACTCAACTCACACGAACAGCAAACAAGGAGTGAGACCATGAGGAATAATGGACATAGACTGCAGAGATAGCAGATGTCGGGATTGTCAGAGGCAGGCTATAAATAACATCACAGTGAAGGCAGAATGACAGGCTCAGAGAAACTTGGGTCCCTACAGATACCTACATGTGTAAGGGTGGAATCATGTCCACCTGGGGCCTCTGTGGTGATAACTGACCCCAAACTAGTAACTTGTGGTTTCTCTCTAGCAACTACCTGCACTCATGAGTCCTTGTCTCCGTAAGTATGTGAATTATGTCAGTACATAATATCACACTTTCTAGCTGGATGTTTGCAATAGCTTAACTCACATGCACACACCAAATGAAACTTCAGCTTCTAGGGCTTCTTTGTTCAGAATGTTGAATAGAATATTTTCTGTTGATCAACTCTTTTCTTAAACAGGAAATTAGTGAGGAATTGTGATGGTCCAGAAGGATCTAAAATTGATTGGAGTTAGCAGAAAAAGGGGTGGGGGGAGATGACAGTGGAGGAAGGAGAAGGCATGATGACATCAGACTTTTACATTGAGCACCACTGTATGCTAAACGCTTTTATATCTGTGCAGCCCTATGAGATTTGGACCATCAGAACTCCCATTTCACAGACAAGGAAACTGAGGCTCTTTGTGCCCATTGCAGGTCTTCCTGCAGTTTCTGATGCCAAGCTTCTTCCAGTGACCCTGACTTGGTATATGCTGTTCCCTCTGTCCTGAACACTCTCCTACCTTGGGCTGCCACATACTCAAATTAAACAAAACTAGCCAACAGGCAAACACAGGAGCTGCAGCTAATCTGAATATCAGATCAACAGTGAGGGATGTTTGAGGGTGAGCGTGTCTCCTGCAATGTAATAGCTGCCCCCAAACATTGTCTGCTGTATATCTGAAATTGAAATTTAGCTGGGCATCTGGGCAGTGCCCTGGTTTATCTGGTTGTCTTCTTATTCCTTCCAGTCTCAGCATGGGCGCAACATCCTCAGGGAGGCTTCCCCTGACGCACAGCCCAGATCTGCCTCTGGGCTTCCCCCAGACTCGCCCTCAGGGCTCTTCCCTTCTTTTTGACTGTTTGAGTGACACCTTCCCCCTCAGTAGACTGCAATGCCCTTGATGGGAGGGTGCACACCTGCTTTTACTCATCATTGCCTCTCTCTCCAGCTGCAGCACTGTGCCGGGCTCATAGGCACACCATAAAAAGTTACAGAATGAAATAAAGAGTAGGTGAGTATATTGTGTTAGCCCATGTGCTTAGCAAGTAGAAGAATTGTGGAAGAATTAGGATTTAAATCCAAGAAACAATGGAAAGGGATGTTTTAAAGGAAGACATAATTCCTTAACCAGCCCTCTGCAGTCTTCTCTTTTGGAATGAGCTCAGCAGGTTAAATACAGACCCTGGGGCAGGGCTGCCAGTGATGGAACTCTGGCTTGGCTGCTAATGTTCTGGGGGGTCTTGGGATAGCCTGTCTGTGAAATAGTAACAACCTCCCCAAACCTGTGAGAGTGCAAAACAGTGCCTGATGCCATGCGAGTGCTCAGTAAATGTGAACGATGGCCATGCCACTGCCACCTTGCTGGTAGAGTTCCAACCACACCTGCAGAATTCTTTCCTGCCTCGAGGCCTTTCCACAAGCTGTTTCTTCTGCCACTGAAACACTTCTCATGCTTTTTGCCTGACCAGCTCCTTCTCATTCTCCAGAGCTCAGGTCTCTTTTCTGCTGGGCTTTCCTTCCTCCCACCCACTGAAGCTTCCCACTCCTCTCTCTCCATCCCATCCCACAGAGAGCCCTGATGCAAGATGTAATGAAATGAGTATTTGCTGTGGGTTTGTTTAGAATCTATTTTCTTCCACTGGACTCTAAGTTCCCTGAGGACAGGGACCTCTTCTAATTTGCCCACTATGGAATCCACAGTGGCCAGCACAGTACTGGTTGTGCAGAAGGCACTCCATGAGTATTTGCTGAACAAATAAATATATGATGACAAAGTCAGCAGGAGGTGGTGGCTGATGACAGAGAGGAGACAACAAGGAAGGGGGCTGGGAAATGTGTGGGGACCAACTATGCTTTTAATGGGAGAAGGGTGCAGGGGAGGGCCCCAGATTCCATTTAGTTCAGAAAATGTGTCCTAGGTGTCTGGTCAGTGTTCTGCTTCCTTCCCATCATCCCAATGCTAGGACACAGCATGGAAACACTTCATGGGCCAAAAAACGCAGATGAAATCTCTTATGACTTTGGAAGCTACTCCCACATAGAGAGCTGCCTTGAGATCTCTATGTGTGTTTAGGGATGGATGGAAATAAGAATAATAATCTATGCTCACAATTGCCAATTAAAAATATAAATTATAGGAAATGATTTTCAAAAATCTCACAATGGATTTTAAAAATCTCATAATGTATAAATATGTTTACTTGTTTTATAGAAAGGATGAAGGAGTGCTAGTATGGAACATTGATTTGCCTGAAGTCTCAGGAAGTAGCAGGACTGTTAGGATTTGAATTGTCATTTGGTTGGCTCTAGAGCAGCAGTTCTCAACCTGTGGGTCACGACCCCTTGGGGGGTCAAACAACCCTTTCACAGGGGTCACCTAAGACCATCCTGCGTATCAGATATTTATGTTATGATTCATAACAGTAGATGTTATGTTACTGGAGCCAGGTTTCCACAGAGGCTCCCCAGAAGGAGAATTAAAAGACAGAAGATTATCAAGTAAGGTAATGGTTTGGAGTTGAGCCAAGAGAGAGATCAACCACGGGGGGTGGGGTGGGGTGTCTTAGTTGCTTGTATTTCTTCATAGCTGAGACATCAACCCAGAGTTACTGATTCACTAGGATTGGACAGAGACCAGCTGAAAACAAGACAGAGCCACCTAGTTCCACCACACCAAACAGGTCCCCAGTGTCTCAGGGTGTAGTACTGTACAGGTCTTTTGCAAAGCTGTAGGGGAAAAGCTACAGTCACCAGTCCCAGTTGGGCAAAGGGCTAGTTCATCACTACTCCAAGAGCCCCCAATCCAATTTCACCTTACCTGCTCATCTAGTCAAATGGCGGAAAATAATCATGGGGTGGAATCAGTGGGAAAACTCTGGAAACATGAATAATCAGAGAAAATCAATTCTCCCAAGGAACTACAAGATAGACACAGCAGAGGATCCCATTCATAAACAAATGGCTGAGATGTCAGAAATCGAGTTTAGAATTTGGATGGCAAATAAGATTAACAGAATGGAAGTAAAGTTGGAATGAGAAATTCTATGAATAATTCAAAAGTTGTCTCAAGAATTAAATGAATTCAAAGACAAAATCACCAAAGATTTTGACGCATTGAGAAAAGAATTTGCAACCCTCCAAGATATGAGAAATACAGTAGAATCCCTCAGTAACAGAATGGAGCAAGCAGAAGAAAGGATTTCTGACCTTGAAGACAAAGCTTTAGAACACTCCCAAATGCTCAAAGAGGAAGAGAAGTGGAGAGCAAAAACAGATCATTCTCTCAGAGAGTTGTGAGATAATTCCAAAAAAACTAATATTCACCTTACAGGAATTCCTGAAGGTGACAAGCTTGCTTAGAAAGGCCTAGATGCTCTACTCCAAGAAATAATGAGGAGAACTTCTCACGCAAGAGATTCTGAAATTCAGATAGCAGACAGTTTTAGAACCCCAGCACGACTCAATCCAAATAAAGCATCAATCCCAGACACATTATAATTAACTTTACCAAAGTTAATATGAAGGAGAAAATTCTGCAAGCATCCAGACATAAGAAAACCATAACCTAAAAGGGGAAGAATATTAGAATGACTGCAGATCTCTCTGCTGAAACTTTTCAAGTTAGAAGAGGATGGTCATTGACCTTTAACCTCCTAAAACAAAATAACTTTCAACCCAGGATCCTGTATCCATCTAAACTGAGTTTCATTTATGATGGAGAAATTAAATACTTTAATAACATTCACATGTTGAAGAAATGTGCCATAACTAAACCAGTTCTCCAGGATAGTCTTAGACCCATCCTCCACAATGACAAGCACAATGCTTTACCATCAAAGTAAACTCACTCAGAAACTTGTGATCAAACTCCAACTTCCACAGTGGTGAAAGGATTAAAAATGTCCACTGGACTTTTGAAAAACTAGATACCCTAAGTACAACCAGGCTTGCAATACTTTCAATTAATGTGAAAATTGTCCTCTCAAGGGGCACAGATTGGCTGACTGGATTCAGGCCAGATATTTTCTGCATACAAGAATCTCATCTTACCTTAAAAGATAAATATAGACTCAGGATGAAGGGATGGTCATCTATAATTCAGGCAAATGGAAATCAGAAAAAAAGCAGGTGTTGCAATTTTATTCTCAGATACAATAGACTTTAAACCAACAAAAGTAAGGAAAGATAAGGATGGTCACTTCATATTTGTTAAGGGTAAAACTCAACATGATGAGATTTCAATTATTAATATTCATGCACCCAAACAGAATCTGCCTCAATTTATAAGAGAAATTCTAACAGACATGAGCAACTTGATTTCCTCCAGCACCATAATAGTCAGAGATTTTAACACCCCTTTGGCAGTGTTGGATAGGTCCTCCAATATGAAACTAAGCCTGAAATTTTAGACTTAAACTTAACCATTCAACAATTGGATTTAATAGACATCTACAGAACATTTCATCCTAACAAAATTGCATACACATTATTCTCATCAGCCCATGGAACATCCTCCAAATTTGATCAAATCTTAGGTCATAC
>CAUYON010090792.1:0-24936 GCA_963573935.1 Arctocebus calabarensis
TTGAGCCCCGGAATTGGAGGTTGCTGTGAGCTGTGATGCCACAGCACTCTATCCAGGGTGACAGCTTGAGGCTCTGTCTCACAAAAATAAAATAAAATAATAAAGAAAGGGACTTGGGTTAGAAGTGGTAGAGTAGGAGAATGAAAAAGCACAGGGGTGCACTGGAAGGAAGCCCAGGGCAGTTCTGGGGGACCTGAGGAGGAAGCAAGACTAGGACAGGAGATCAGGAAGGACCAGTTTGAGAAGAGTTTGATCAAAAAACCTAACTATTTGCTGCCCACTGCCTGACTGACTGGGAAATTCCTTCAGAACTCCTGGAAGAATTCTCAGGCACTAAAGACTAGGGTCTTAGCTAAAGAACTTTGGAGGGGGTAAAGATGGGGCCATGAGGCCAGCAGGACACTAGGGGTATCTAGGTAGCTGTGCACAAAAGCACACCCTCAGGCAGCCTGCAAATGGATGAGGACCAATAAGGCCCCACAGATCTCCAAACCACAAATCTGTGAGACCGGTGGTAAGTGTTCTGACCCCAAGACAACTATCCATTTCAGGCTGTGAAGAACCTAGGAGAGGCTCGGCGCCTGTGGCTCAGTGGGCTAAGGCGCCAGCCACGTACACCTGAGCTGGCGGGTTCGAATCCAGCCCGGGCCCACCAACAACAATGATGGCTGCAATCAAAAAATGGCCAGGCGTTGTGACGGGCGCCTGTGGTCCCAGCTACTTGGGAGGTGGAGGCAGGAGACTCGCTTGAGCCCAGGAATTGGAGGTTGCTGTGAGCTGTGATGCCACAGCACTCTATCCAGGGTGACAGCTTGAGGCTCTGTCTCAAAAAAAAAAAAATAATTAAGGTGGCATTTTGTTTTGAAACATTTTGAAACATTTTGTTATGTATGTTTCATCACAATTTTTTAAAAAGCCAAACAAACAAACAAAAAAAATAGTAACCAGCTTCTTTATTCCATGTCTGTTTATGCTTGTTGTAGGCAGTCAGAAAGAACCAGTAGTCTGCATTTGTCTGGAAACCTCAGCCAGATACACAAGTTCATTTGTTCACAGGTGACAGCGCTATCAAACTTTCCACCTACTATTTAACAAAATTCCCCCTTTTTTCTGCTTCCCCAGTAACATTTTCTTCATTTCTTCCTTCAAGACTCATCAACAGATTCCTACTTTCATTAACCACCTGTGGAGCACTTTTAGCTTCTGCCTCTGCATGGTCCAAAGCTACTGACACATATTTTAGGTTTTTGTTATTGCAGCAACCAATTTCTACGCATTAGATTCTATTTCAGTTCTCTACTGTTAGAAGTGAATAACTGATGGCAGCTGGTCTACCAGCATCTGTTTTCTAATTTTTTTTTTGAGACAGAGCCTCAAGCTGTCACCCTGGATAGAGTGCCGTGGCATCACAGCTCACAGCAACTTCCAATTCCTGAGCTCAGGAAAGTCTCCTGCCTCCACCTCCCAAGTAGCTGGGACTACAGGTGCTTGCCACAACACCTGGCCATTTTTTTTTTGGTTGCAGCCATCATTGTTGTTTGGCGGGCCCGGGCTGGATTCGAACCTGCCAGCTCAGGCATACGTGGCTGGCGCCTTAGCCCATTGAGCCACAGGCACTGAGCCCCAGCACCTGTTTTCATCCACTCTTTATGTCAGCAAAACTACCCTGGCACTCCATCAGTGTTGACTGTATGGGCTGTTACTGTGAAGTTTTTGTTAGTGATGGAGCGGGAAATTATTGTCCAGAGTAACATGGGGAAGAAGCAAAAGCAGAATTTCAAAACTTTCCATCAATCTATCCAATCTCTGTTTTGATTCATTCATAGCAGTTCATTTTCAGTTTCTTGGGTATTCTTTTTTTTTCTTTTTATCATTGTTAGTTTGGTTGCTCCTTGCTTCTCTCTAGCATTTCCAATTTCTTTAAGGTTAATTTGGGGGTGGGATGTAAGAGTAGATGGAAAAATGTTAAACAACATGGATCATGGCAATTTTAGTCTACTGAAGAAAACAGATCATTAAAAAAATCAAATATTATACTATACTGTGCTAAATGATGTGAAGAAGATAAGCTTTATGTGTTGTGGGGAGAATGAGGAAGTTGACTCCAAATCAGACTTGGAATTTGTGGGAGGCTTTAGAAAGGGGTCAAGTAGGAGTTATAATGTAAAGCACAGATCAGGCAAAAGGATTTCAGGTATACAACCATAATGATATGACTTTTTAAGACAGCATAAATTTTTTAGGACCTTCAATGGAAATGGAATTTTATTCTTTAGAAAAGTGAACTGTTAGGATTAGATTCACGTGTTTCAAGGGCTACATAAGCAGTACTATATAATCTTTAAACTTCAGGATTCCTTGCTTGCATGGGAGCCTTCTATAGTCCTGGAATGGATACTAGCAATGAGTTTTGTTGTTTTTGTAAAATTTTCAAACATAAGATATTCTGACTGTGATGGCCTCTTTATACTATGATGTGCTTCCATTACACTTTCCCCTAGGCTGTAGGCATTCTGGGAGATTAGCTAAGAAGAAGTTCAGGATTTTTTAGTCTGGGTTTAGTAATATATATTAAAGTGGTTTGCAGTCACTTCTGTGTATAGTGAAATTATTGCTAGACATGGTGATATGGAAACAGCTTCTGGTAATACTCTTACTGCTTATGGTGCCTACCAATATAGCAGTTATAACACTGGGTCACAGACATAAGGTCAAAGGTCATGGTGTGATACAAACATGTATTCATGATTTTCTATTTGTCCCCTAAATAAGGATCCCAGAAAAAGTGTAAACTTCAGGACCTGTAAACCATAACCTTCACCTAGTACAACACAGACAGGACTAAACAGTATGGTATTAGTAAGCTTTTTTTAAAGCTTCGTGAAGATTGAAGGCCTGAATCAAGGTGGGCACATAAATGGAAGGGGAGGATCAAAATATAAGAAGCATGCACAGAGTTCAACCTATGGCATTTGCCACTGTTCTGACTTGGAGGTCCTTACACAGAGAAAGACAATTAGGGGAAATCGTAGGTCTGAATCCTGCTTCAGGTTTGCTGCGTTGTGTTGTAACTATTGCCACCTGTAAGAAAAATATGGACCCCCCCCACTTTGGGTACAAATCAGAGGTGATTTTATTAACTCCTGCGCAGGGGGCCGCTGCTAAAAAGGCAGACGACCCCGGACGAAGAAGCAGTAGCCTTTTAAACCCTTTCGTTGCCATGCAAGCAAGCAAAAACAAAAGCAAGACGTGGCTGTTAGCGGGTGGGCAGGGTCACAGTCAGGGGCTACAGCGCAGCTACTCCGTGGCGGTCACGGTGGGCACAGAAACAGCTTTGGAAATACAGCAACCCGGGAACTTCGTACAGGTGATGTTTTCTCCATTGTTTGTCCTTTGCTGGGAGGTTGGGTAAGTTTCTCATCCTTGTGTTACCATTTCTAGGGAGTTGAGGCACTCGGGGAACTTCCCTGTTCTATTCTGAAACCTGCCTTTGGAATTAACCAGGGGGAGCATGCGGGGGACTGAAGCTAAAACAGGCTGAGAAGAAACTGGGTTCTTTCGGGGGGCTGCTGTTTGTCACAGTTGCAGGGGTCTGTTGGGCAAGTAGAGGCAAGTGTTGGTTTGCAGCAAAGTTGAACGGCTAGGTGTTTGGGAGATCCTGTTTGCTCTATTGTCCTTTCTCTGGAGGCCACTTACCAGGCGTTTTTGGCTCTGGCTTTCCTGTCTAGACAGAGAAACAGCAGCCACTTCCTGCCCCTGGGAATTTCCCAGTGGCGCCCGCTGCCGGCGTGGAAGCGGCACTTCCGCCCCAGGGGCAGCCACGCGGGATAGAGGCCGCGCAGGCGCGTTCGGGCTCCGCGTTCGGGCTCTCGCCCGGCCCGGGTCTCACGGCGGCTGCGCGCGAGCGCGTGTGCGTCCTGAGGTGTTGACGGGTCCCTGTCTCCCGCGAGCGCAGGGTCATTTCCCACTAAGTCTCCCAGGCCTCTGCGTCCCGCAGGAAGTCTGCGGCGCCTTCCCGAGGGCTTTGCAGGTCTCGGGGCGCCAGCTGCTGAGGCGTCGGGGCTGATTTCCCAGCTGGGAGGCACACAGCTCGTTACCGGGGGTGGATTTGCGCAGGGGCGGGTTGCTCCGTGAGCTGGACTTCAGGCCTGCGCTGACTTTTAGTTTTCCTCTGGAATTAAGGAGGGTATTTCTCAGAGATTTAGATACCTGAATCTGAAGGCCATTTTCTCTGGACCCAGGACCGACACAGTAATTGCAGCCTCCTGGAATTTAGAGTTAGCCTGCAGACTGACACACCTCTAGTGACTGAGCTCTGCCATGGTAGCAGGATTGTTGGGGAAAACTTAACCTCATTATTACTAACAATTGTGGAACAAATAGACATGCATGTTCGCGGGTTTGTTTATGACAGATCCTTTTTTTTTTTTTTTTATTAAATCGTGGTTGTGTACATAAATACAATCATGGGGTACAATGTGCTGCTTTTATATACAGTTTGAAGTATTTGCATTGATCTGGTTGACATAGCCTTTATGGCATTTTCTTATTGTATACAGACATTTATATTCTATATTTAGTAAGTTTCACCTGTACCCTTTTAAGATGCACCGTAGGTGTGGACCCACCAATTACTCTCCCTCAGCCCATCCTTCCCCATCCCCTCCCTTGCCCCTTTCCCCATATTCTTGTGCTGTAATTAGGTTATAGCTTTGAAAGCCTTTCCCCATATTCTTGTGCTGTAATTAGGTTATAGCTTTGAAAGTTTCATAGTAGGGCTGAGTACATTGGGTACTTTTTTCTTCCATTTTTGGGATACTTTGCTAAGAAGAATATGTTCCAGCTCCATCCATGTAAACATAAAAGAGGTAAAGCCTCCATCTTTCTTTAAGGCTGCATACAAATACTTTATAAATAGATATTCAAGGAAGAGTACCAAAATGTAGGAGGCAACATTAGTCAAGTGGAGAGTTTTATGATACTGGCAATTTAGTGTGCGCATGAAGTTGCTGTAATTCTACCCATGACAATGTGTTGAGATAGAGCTCTTACGTTAGTGGGGCTTATCCTGATCACTCTTTAAATTTTTTTTTAAGGTGTTCTTTTCTCATCCCCTTTACCTGCTTGAGCCCTCCCCCCTAAATGGCTTTTCTTTCTTTGTATCATGCAGTATAATTTATTATTTATCATAGCTATCCTTACCTGTCTATTCTATGTTAAAGCTAGGATTCTTGAAGAGGCAGGATTCTCTCCTGCTTTCATGCTAATGTATTTTGAGGGCAAAGAACAATTGTCGCTCCTAGTAGGCCCTGAATACTTATTGAATGAATGAATGAAAGAATGGATGTGTTATTTTCCAAAGAGTATGAAGTAGAGCCAGAGATGGATTTCTAAGATTGGGATAACCTATGCGGATTATAGTTCTTTTGAAAGTCCTAGTAGTAAAGTTAGTCAATAAGCCAGCGAATTCTATTGAATGCCTATTTTACCCCAAACGATAGCTTTCCAAATTGTCAGAAATTATCATCTATTCTCTATTGAACACTTTGATGCTTTAAGAAATGTCTATATCTTTTGGTGTCTCTTGGGAGGCAGGATTTTATTTGCCTCATGTCCTCTGTAGCATATTGTAGAGTGATACTAGACACGAAGTATTTGTTGTAAAAGGAAAGGAGTGAACTTGGTGAAGGCATTAAGTTACTTGGGAATCCAGTTTTCAATTACATGACCATTTGTTCATGGTATGATAACCCACAATAGTAGTACTTTGCAAACTGGGTTCCATTATTCTGAAGGATTTGCATATTTTCTATGGAAATTTTGGGCTTTTAATTTCAGTGATCATCTGAAAAATTAAAAATGTTCTGGGTTATCTGGGCAACCAAATACTGGCAGGAGGTTTTATTGTCCCTGTTTGTTTTTTGTGTCTCTTTTGAGCGTGATAGCACTGGTAGTGTAGTCCTTTGTCACAGGTTAAAGAAAAGAACAGAGGCAGACCAAAAATGCAGGTGATTTATTCACCTCAAATGAAGCCCAAATGACAGTAAGGCCTTCTGTTGGAAGAATTCATAGTAGTTTAAAAGGAGAAAAGAGAGACGTGAGTCATAAGATATGGTAAAATAAGCTTGCTGAATTAGCAGTCAGTACCATACTCCTCTTTTGAGAGGTGATTTAGTTTTGGCAAAATATAATCATTGATTTTTGTAAATTAATACTTTAAATATTTATGTTGGCTTTATTGTTTTCTTGCATTTATTTTGTAATTTTGTGAGTTTTTTTGTAGCTGCAAGAGTTATAAAATATGGAATTTGAGCCTAATTCTCTGATTTATATATTTAAGTAATATAATGAAAATAATTTAAGATGGGACTGTATTTTTACTTTTAGTAATTTTTAGTGGGGTGTTTATACTTTAGCTTTGTGAAAAACCACATTATAAAGCATCAGGGCTCAGGACACAGAACATTTATTTCAGTAAAGTCCAGGTGTGATAATTCAGTGTAGCACAGATATTTCTGCAGCAGCTGATGCTAGTGGTGTGGATGGTGGTAAAAAACAGAAAGGGAGGGAATCTTAAGAAATTGGAGAGAGATTGGTTGGAGAAAATGGAGCAAACTTGGAGCTTTCTTTGCAGTTTAGCTTTTGGCTGGTTCTGAATTTGAGTGTTGTCTTTCTTAGTGACTCTTCTCAAGTGGCTAAAGTGAAATGAAGTCATTTTGTTTCCAGATGTAAAAGAAAAAAATTTAGGCAGCATTTCTGTAGATGCTGCAAATCTCTAGTCTGGGTGTGGAACACTGGGAGACTCAAAGAGCTGTTTAAAAGTCACTGCAATAGAAGATCAGAGGAAAGAGATGCTTATTTTCTGGTATTCTCTATACTTCATTCGCCAACCTCAAACTGACTCTGCAATGGGAAATGAGAGTAGAAAAAAATGAGATTTGGGCCTTGTTTTGATTTCCTTTATTAGAAGGGTTATTGGAAGCAGGTGTTATTTCAAAGTCAAGTTATTTCTACCATGTCCAGAGCAATGTTGTCTGGAGTGCAGTCAATTAACAAGTATTTATTGAGCACTTATTATGTGTCAGATATTATATGAGGAGCTGAAGACAGCTCCCTGCTTTTGGGACTTATGTAAAACTAATAATTATTGATTTTGTTCTAGTTAATATCTTTTCTTGGTGCACATTAGTTGAATATGAGTGAGCAAGTTGAAAAATTGTAGTATGTTCTTGATGCTGATTTGTCTCATTTCCAGGATAAAATACGCAGTTAGAAAATTGTAAAGCCTCAGATTAATGTGTTCTTTTTATTTTTTTCTGTTTTTAGGGGTGTCATGAAAGTTGATATAAATCTCCAGAAGGTGGATATTGACCAGTGTTCTAGTGATGGCTGGTTTTCTGGAACTCACAGATGCCACCTTAACAATTCAGAGGTAAGAACATGAAAATAAAATCCTCTGAAATCAGAAATGTATTATACTTTTGAATGTGTTGTATTTGGGTAAATGTGGAAGTTGCCTCTTACTGGGAGAAAAATGTCCAATGGGGGTCTCGTTGCTGCCAAACAAACTGAAAGAGGAATAGGAAATAAAATTTGTTCAGAGTAACTATCATTTATGGGTGAAGAGAAGGCCCAAACTAAAATTATGTCTGAAATTTGACATGAGTTAATGGTTGGCCCTATTCTTTGAAATGGGTTAGAAATGTAGCCAAGAGATCTAGTCTCAGGCAGGATCAACTAGATTATGCACATTTTAATGGATGATGCTTATTGAAATATTGGTGGTATTTATTTAGACACACTACCATCTGCTAGAAAAGCACTAGAAAAGGTATGGCAGGGCAATTTTGAAAACAAGGAGAACACAGTATACAGCAAACTGGGAAGGAATTGCATTTGAGTGTGTTTGATAAATTTTCAACTTCTCTCTTTGCTTGATTTGATGGGACTCCAGTTGATAAGGATCAGTCTTGGAGATTAAGCTTCTGTAAATAAGACTGTCACTTGTCTTTTGTAGTTTCAGAAAAGAAATAGGATGATATACTAATGATTTCATTTTCATTAGTGTATCTCTGAGGTCTGAAAATACTATGAACCATAACGTTTATGTACTTTAGTACAGTAAAGTCCTGATCTTACGTAGTTGGGATAGCTCAACACTGATTCCATGAATTTGTGAGGAAAGTCAGTGATTTCTTTAAAATAAAGGAGCTATTTTCACAAATGTATTAAACTACATCTTTTGAGTTTTCGCCATTTGTGAAAGGTGGTTGTACATAGTGTAATTTTAAGGAGAGGAGCTTTAAAATAGAAAGAAATTTAACAATAAACAATTATTTGTGCCATTACACAAACAAAAAAGTACACAGACATGCACACAGGTGTATGTGCGTGCACACGTATGTATGTATGCCCATGGCATGTTTACCTGTGTACACCACAGACACTCCTGCCACACACACCCAGCTGACACATGCACATACTCACACACCTCCATACCACTCCCACACTCTCCACTACAATATCCCTCAATCCTCTCACCCCCAAAGAACCCACATCCCTTTAAATCTATCACATCTCTCCACCATGTCCCCAGGACCCCCTCACTTCCCCCAAAGTAACTCCCTGTTCCCATACATCCCCACACCCCCTTGCAGGTCGGCATACACCTCCACACACAAAACCTTCCACCCCATGCAGTTTAGACCCAAAGATGTGTATTCATATTTCTGTCTTGTTAACTCATGAAAGATCCTCTTTCTGCCTCTTTTCTCTATTTGTTATGGTTTTGAACATTTCTAAGCCTCCACTGCCCTTTGGATGGTTCTGACATTTTTAAAGACGTGGATTTCGGTCACTGATTTGAATATCTTTAACCTTGTTACCGTCTCCCTGCCAGTGGCATATAGCTTCTTAGCATTGCCTTTTAGCTTGAGTGGACTTTTTTTCTGCACAGGTGTCATATTGTGGATATTGATCTGTGTGTGTTCATTTCTGTATAGGCTTGTTTGAGTGGTATTCCTGGGTGGTTCAATAAGTCTATCTAGAAACAAGGAGATACTTACTTTTCAGTTTGGGACAGTTGCTGTTTGCCTCTAATAGCACATTTGTTTATTTGATTAGAAATGGTCAGAGCACAAGAACTGTTACCTCTTTTTGGAAAATTGACTTATTGTCATTGCATCAGGATTGTACATTTTCTGGGTTTTGCATCTTTTTGGAGCTTTCCAATAAAGTGAGTCACGTCATCCTCAATTTTTATTAACAAAGACTAGGCTAAAATGTGTATCTCGTGGGGTTGAATACAGGGAGCATTATACTTATTCATTTCATATTGGAAAAACTAGAACTATATCTTACAAAACAACTGAAAGTTCAGTGAATTTCATTTGAAAATGTAATAGAAAGAGATTCAGTGATCAAAAAAAAAAATCAAACATTTGTACCCTCACATTAATCTGAAAAACAAATGCCCCAAACTCTGGATCTACAGAATGCTTTATTTAACTTAGAATCTGGATCTCCCTCACCCTTTTTCCTTTCTGAATGTAAGGAATCGTTATGTCTCCACCTGTGCCCTTAGTGGGATAGTCGGCCCTGCACAGAGGTGTTCTGAAACTCTTCATATGTTTTTTGGGGGCTTTTCTAAGGTCCTGTAGTTTATGGGTTCACTCTAGTCATCTGCCTTACTCTATACCCCATCTTCAGTCTAGTTACTAGGAATAGTCTTGCAATTCCTTGTACTGATGTGAATTAGAGATCAGAAGAAGCTGGTTTCTCTTGAGGTTTCTACTTCTTGGGAAAACAGAAAGAAAAATCTCTTCCTCAGGGTATTTTTCATCTGTTCTGTGTTTCCTTTGTTCTTTGTAACAGATCTTCTTCCACTAGGATCACTGTGTAAACTGGCTTATTTTGCAAAGACCTTTGACATGGTTCACATTTGTAGGATGTGGGGTCCTGTCTTCGTAAATATTCATAATTTTAGAAATAAGGCCTCTCATCATGATTTACAATGAATTTTATCTTCCCAGCGTTTAACATTCTTCTCTTATAAATAGCAGAGGAAGTTACAAATTTTGGACATTACAAAGTTCTAAGTGAGACACACCACTTTTCGCTTTGAAAGTTTTTCTGGCTATACTGACTTTTTAACCTTTAGGGCATGTTAAAACAGAATAGCAGGACTGATGTAAGAAATGGATAAGCTGTGTGGGACTAATACAAAAGCCCCAGGGCATTTTAGAAAGGCATGGAATGGTTTGTGATGAGGAAGATCATCAGTGACTTTAGGGTTGTCACGAGGTCTAGGAGACCAGTAAATATTTTTTTGAAGGATGTAGTGAAACAAAATCCTGAATCAGCAGCCTAAACTAGTTTGCAGGATTATTCTGTCTTCATAACAGAATCACTGCAAAATGGATGCAAATGTTTTCAGTATCCATTTAAATAAATTTTGACCTAGTTTTATATCAGTATTTAAGTATATAAAATCCTCTCCTACAGAAGTTTGTTAAAAACAAAAAGTAATTGATATTAATTTTTGTTTTAAACAGTTTTCTTTCTTTACAAAATAAGAATTACTTCGAGCTTGGCACCTGTAGTTCGTCAGCTAGGGTGCCAGCCACATACACCAGAGCTGGCAGGTTCGAATCCAGCCTGGTCCTGCCAAACAGCAATGACAACTACAACCAAAAAATAGCCGGGTGTTGTGACGGATGCCTGTGTCCCAGCTACTTGGGAGGCTGAGGCAAGAGAATCGCTTAAGCCCTAGAGTTTGAGGTTTGCTGTGAGCTGTGATGCCCAGCATTCTACCCAGGGAGACAGCTTGAGACTCTGTCTCAAAAAAAAAAAAAAAAGGAATTACTTTCATCATTATTTGAAATAGGAAACATTGTGGCCTTGAAACTTTTTGGTTATGTTGTTGGTAAAATTGTTGTATGCATTAACCTATGGTATATGTATGTTTTAAATGTACAAAATATATGCATCTTTTGTTATGTTTATATATTCAGTGTATTATAAATTAGAAAACTTTGTAAGGTTGAGATGAAGATGAAATAGTATTTAATATGAATTATAATATTTTATAAAAATAAATACATCTTTTGAGCAATATAATTGATTCATAATTTTTACAGAGGATTCGGTGAGAATGTTATGATTGATAATGTGTCATTTTTGAAAAGCTTAGTTTAATATGTAATAATGCAGTGATTCAGAGGTTTCTAAGTTCAGTTTATTTTTGCATTTAGTTTTAATACCTGTCACAGTTGAAAAAGTTGCTTCATAAGGATATATTAACCCAAATTAAACAAACGATTTGTTGACTATGTTTGCTAAATTATACTGTTCATTTTTTTTTGGCCAGGGCTAGGTTTGAACCCACCACCTCTGGTATATGGGGCCGGCGCCCCACTCCTTTAAGCCACAGGTGCCTCCATATGCTGTTCATTTTTTAGTCTATCAGTTTTGCAAAGGATTTTGCAGAAATACAGCTGATAACTTTTCATCTTACCTGATGTCAGTTGGCCCTTGCAAATGAAATGGAAGGCTGGGCACTTAGGAATAGGTTAAAAACCTACCAAATCTCATCATGTGGAATATTTTAAAACCAATGAGGAAGTTTTATTCCCAAATTTAAACTGTAGGGCTATATCAATATTTATAGTTTTTGGCAACAAAAATCACATAACACTGAAAACATCTTCAAAGATTCATTTTTAAAATGTTCATTTCAGTAGACTTTCTCATGGATTATTACAATGTCACATTTACTTTGAAGGAATGGCTTACATATTCTTTTAATAATACCTGTTGCATAAATGCTATTGACACTCAATGACTTGTTATCCCAGAATAGGGCAGCAAATAAATATTTGCCTTTTTTGGCAAAGAGCAATGCATATCCAATCTTTAAGGTCAGAAGCAAGTACTTCACTTTTTTGAGACAATCAGAAGATTTTTTGTATGGGAAGATGTTCTGGGTTACATACCATCTCATTATGAAGAATCATAAACACTGTATAATTTAATGTAATGTACTCTGGAAATGCTTTAAAATAACCAAATATTAATGATAATAAATAGAAAATTGCAAGCAAATAAAGGAACCAGGTAACCACTGTTAATGTTTCTCTCTTAGAACTCTTGGTTTTCCTTCAGGACCTCTCAAGTGCCTTATCAGATCTGTTGTCATATGAGGTATAGATTGAGTGAGGGCGTTGATGTTAACACAAGTCTTAAATATTAACAAAGCTTATTTATTATTTTTTATGAAAAAGTTAAATATAAATGAAAGTTACAGTATTTTCTTCTTCCATGTCAGTTAATCTCTTGTGGACTCTGCTTTAGAGACCAGATTCCCTATTTTATCTAGAGTCACTGGAATGGTTGTGTTACCACCTTGGTCATTGGTTTTATTTTGCTTTTAGATAGTTTCTTATATCTCTTTTTTTCCCCTTTGGAATGTATTGGGTGAAAAAATCTGTTTGTAACTCTTTACTGCTTCATTTGATGTAAGTTGATGGATCTCTAAAGATATATTTTTTAAAAGGTTAAAAAGTTCAGCAAGGACATCATTTAGTATGTGAGGAAAGGAATTTAATGCAAAGATCCAAAGAGAGGAATTAATCTTTCTTTTGTGAAAACCTTCTTGCATGCAGAACATAGCTTATTCATTTGGCTACAGGAGGGTTTAGAGTACTTTTCTAGAGATATTTCATTTAATTCAACTTCTAATTTAGTGAATACCACTTAAAACAGTTGTATGCCACTTGCCATTATCTCACCAATTACTCTTTTCTCTAGAAACATTTACAAATATTATTGTTCCAAAAATCCATATTGTATCCAATATGCTATCCACTGGTCACAGGTGACTATTAAAATTTAAATAAAAATAAAACAAAATTAAAGATTTAGGTACCTGGCCTTACTAACTTGATTTCAAGAGCTTAATAGCCCAGGTGTTATAGCTAGTGGCTACCATATTGGATGGTACAGTGCAGTGGACAGCTCTGCTCTAGAATATGGTTTAGCTTATAGTGCTTCAAGCCATACAGGCTTTTCAAAGCTTTCAGATACCTGAATTTCCTTGTTCAATTGAATCAATAATATTGCCTTTACTCTTTTAAATTTTAGATTAATGTGGTAGTATAAATAGATTCCATAGTTTGCATTTGAAAGTTTGCCTTTAAATTCACTGAGGGACATTTGAAGACAAACTTGGAATGAATTTTGTCTTATGCAGTCTTCGTATGATCTCCTGTATTAGCTTAATTGAAAATAAAAAGTGAGAACCTTGAAAACTATTGTTAATGCCTTTGTTTCAGACTGGGAATGATAACAGTCTTTCAGTAAATGGAGAGAAGTAAATACTGGTAATCATCTAGATATTTAAATTTTCTTTGTGTTTGTAGGAAAAACTTTTCTTTTACTACCAGTATAAAGTGTGGCAATTTAATGTAAAGTCACACTCTTATTGGAACGTAGAATAATGATCAGATGTTTACTGGTATCTAGCACAGTGCCGACACTGTGTTGAATTAGTGGCAACATCTGACTCTGTTTTGTAGATGGCTTATTGCTTTTGATTTATTCCACCCCAATAAAATTAAACGTTTTTCTTTGTAACTGTAGCTATCAGATATTTGAAGACTCCTGTCAGCTATCTCCTAAGTCCTCTTTCTTATAGGCTAAATATGCTCTGTGTCAGTCAAGTATCCTTGTTTTCCCAGGCTCAGCCGAAAGAGACCCTACCATCACTATATGGATCCTCGTTTGTTTTTGAAGATGTGAAGCCCTAACTTGTTTGATTTTGTTATATAATCCTTATTTCTAAAATTAATAGAAACTATGTTTTTCTGAGATTTTTAATGTCTTTCTGAGAGTTATTTGGAGTAGAGATTCAGGAATTGTTCCAGAATTAGGGTTAGAAATCCTTATTCCAAAACCATGATAGTGGGTTGACTGAGTTAGTCAAGGGAAAGCGGTGGCTAGTTCGCTTTTCCAGCAACTGAACCAGTGGCTATCGCCATCTTGTGGTTGGGGGAAAGAGAGAATCTGTAGTGGAAAACTCAACATTAAACTATTTCTTGGTTGTTTAGACATCTCCTTCACCATTAGAATACTATGCATCTTTCCTTATGGGCAATTGCAAGCTGGTTTGTGTGTTGTGTTCTGGTTAAACCCTAGACCACTGTTTAACACTGTTTCATACAACCTAGTTCTGGCTTTAGTCTGTTCATATCTCATTAGGTATACTGGGTTCTCTGAGGTGCACTTTAAAAGTTTGCTGAACTATTATTTTTAGTAATTCCTTTTATGATTAATAAGATTGATTTTTTTCCCCCATAGGATTCTTTTCCTAACAGATTAATGCAGTTCATTGTTTTTCATTCATGCAATGTATATTTATTAGGACCTGCTGTAAACCAGTTAATGTTTTAAGGGGTAATGGTGGTGAACAAGACAAGAAAATTTATAATTTATAAGAAATCACTTCATTCTAGAGGGAACCAGGGAACTTAAAAATGTATCAGTTGACTTTTTAAAGTACTAAATTTGCTAAAATTAAGTACTAAGTATGGACTAAAATGCCATATATTAATTTCTGAGATACAGGATAAAACAACCTCCATCATAAAAGACAAATATTCACACATCTTCTAGCAGTATAAGAATTTACCTATTGGATTGGAAAACAGTAAAACAAAATATCATGGTGAGGATATTCTCATAGGTTAATTTGTTAGGGATGCAGATTGTTATTAAACTTTCTGGAAATATGGTAAAAAATGATATTCCCATTAAAAGTATATACTTCTTTGTTCCACCTTTTATTTTTCTACTTCTCCTTTATCTAAGGAAATATTCTAAAATCATCATATACATATACTAGATTACTCATTATAGTAGTATGTTGTAGCAAAAATTTGGAAACAAATATACAGCAATAAAGAATTGGTTAAAGAAATTATGCTGCATTCAGCAATATGTAATGCTGTTAATATGAATATAATTCTTTCATTGATTATATATATTCTCTCATTGAATATATATGTGTGTGTTTATATGTGTGTATATGTGTGTTTATGTGTGTGTATATGTATGTGTGTGTATGTGTGTGCGTATGTGTGCACACGTATGTATGTGTGTATGTGTGTGTATGTGTGTGTGTATATATCCCCATGATGTATGTTAAAGACAAGAAGCAGGTTCTACAATATGGTTTAAGGATTAATGAGAATTTGGAGATTGAGAGAAAAGTGATGTTACATGAGAAAGTCTTTCTGGAATGTAATAGATGGAGGCTTGGCAAGATGTAGGCAACTTATTTTTTCCTGGAAAATGAATTCTTTTAATCTTGAGAAGTGAAATTCATAACTGTGGAAACGTGTGCAGGGTGATCTGGATGAGCTAGCTTCCAGTGTGTGTAAGGTGGATGGATTAAATGCAAGAGGGCTCATGTAACCGCAGGAAAGAAATATGTCTGTCTTATAAATATCAGTGTTTCCCTTGTCTAGAACTTGTGTGGAGTTGGGAAGAAGAGCATGGAGAAAGAAGGTGGCAGATTTGTTGCTTTATTCCTTTTTGGCTCACAGGGAGGATAAGAATAAATATTCTCAAAATGAAATACATGTAAATATATATCTCAAAGCCAAAGGTTACAGTGGGAAGTGGATGAATCCATAGTAAATACCGTGGATCAGTTTCACTTCTTCTGTTATTTCAGCTTAATAGATTTTATCAAAATTAAAGAATAAAGTTTCTTATTATTCATGCTAATAATTGTTATAGCTTCTTGATAGGACTTTCTTTGGCCCAGAATTGTTCTGTGTTATTGACATGTATAAATTTATTTTTTGTCCCCATTTTACTAATGAGAAAGTTAGGTCTACAGAGGTTAAAGAACTTGCTTAAAATCACACAATTAGTAGTTGGTAGAGCTTGCCTCACAATCTAGAATTATCTGATTCCAGGCCTGGGTTTTTTACTACCATGTTATACTTCCTGTTATTTTCTAGGAAATATATAACCAGATATATTCATGGAAGCTTAGTAGTGAGCATGTATGGGATGTTTTAGATTAAAAACTATGTTTAATATTAGGAATTGGGTATTTAAGATACTGGGATATTGCCCTATGTCAAGTGTTACTTTATCATCATATGAAGCATTTAAGCATTACATAAAGTAATTGCTATAAAAATCTAGCATCTCAGTGAGGAGAGAAATTAAAATTCTTATAGGTTCTGGATTTGTGTTTAAGGCTATACACTAGGAAGGGATTAGATTTATATTAACTTTCAGAGAAGGTTTTAGTAGCTTGTTATAGGGCTTTATTTGGGACTTTATGCTGGTTGAAATATTCATCAATTCTTTGACTAGTGCTATGAGGGGCAAGTAGTTAGGAATAACAAATTTAAAGTTAAAATCAGAAACTGAAAAGATATTGTTGGTTGGAGAAATAGACACCTTTAGTAGTATAAAACTTAATAAGAACAACGGTAAGATCCTGAATGTAAATCAAAAACCCTGTCGTCTTAAGCATGGCAAGTATGATGTGGTTTAGTTACAGCCTTGGTGAACAGTATTTGGGAGAACACTTGAAAGTTCAGTGTGAGTCAGCAGTACGGGGTGGTTGCACAGCAATAGCAAAATCCAGCAGTGTCTTAGTTCCCTAGATCTGGGGAGGGTTACATCTAAACTTAGTGGAAAATATCTGAAACAGTGTGATGTGTTTCAGTTCTCAGACATTAAAATGTATATAGACAAACTGGAAACCTTTCCAAAGAGAAAATTATTACTATAGACTTTGGAGCTTTGTTTTTTGAAGAATCAGAGAAATTGGGGCTGTATTCTCAGGAAAGATAAGACTCATGGATGGTTTGATAATTGTCTTCAAATCTCAAAATGGCTATTATGTGGTTATTTATACTTTTTTTTCAAGGGGCCCAGGGGGTAGGCTATGACTTACTGGTAAACCAACAGAAACTGCAGAAGGCAATGTTCAGTACAATGTAAGTGGAACTTTTTTTTTTGGGGGGGGGGCAGAGTCTCACTTTGTTGCCCTCCATAGAGTGTTGTGGTGTCACGGCTCACAGCAACGTCAAACCCTTGGGCTTATGTGATTCTCTTGCCTCAGTTTCCCAAGTAGCTGGGACTATAGGCACCTGCCACAATGCCTGGCTATTTTTTGTTATAGTTGTCATTGTTGTTTAGCTGGCCTGGGCTGGGTTTGAACCTGCCACCCTCAGTGTATGTGGCTGGTGCCGTAACCACTGTGCAAACAATGTTCCACTTACACCATGCCAAGCTGTAAGTGGAACTTTGTAACAATCAGAATTGTTCAAAAATTGAGAATATATAGGCTTGGTGCTAGTTGTTCAGTGGTTAGGGCAATGATCACATGCACCAGGGCTGGTGGGTTTGAACCTGGCCCAGGCCTGCTAAACAGCAAGGGCAACAACAACAGCAGCAACAAAAAATAGCCCATTGTTGTGGCAGGAGCCTGTAGTCCCAGTTACCTGGGGGGCTGAGGCAAGAGAATCACTTCAGCCCGAGAGTTTGTGGTTGTTGTGAGCTGGGGATACTACGGCAGTCTACTGAGAGCAACATAGTGAGACTCTGTCTTAAAAAGAAAAAGAATTGAGAATATACATTTTTAAACAGGAGATGATAAATTTGAATATCAGCATTATTCGGTCACATTGCCAGGATGGCCACTTGGTGAGGATGCGGTGACCTTGGTATTTTCAGCAGTGAAAGGAACCCACATGGCAGGGAGGGCTCATGAAAATCTCATGCAGGATTGCTTATATAGTTGAACTAAATGCCTCCTTAAGTTTCAGGAACTCTAGGATTTTACATGTCTAGTATCCTGTAGAGGAAACCACTAAAAGATGTTTGTATCCAAGAGTAAACTCGCATTGTCCTTGCATTGGCAGTTCTTTGAATTCTCACACTTTATGTGGTTATACCTGCCAGACTGAGAGGCTTTCTGGTATTTTCTGTGATAACAATAAAGCAAACTATTATACAGCATGGCTACCTTCATTCAAGCTAGTTTATAGGATTTGATTTTCAGGTGTCCATTAAACACTTTGGGATGATAATAAAGGACTTTCTTTTTTTTTTTTTCTGAGACAGTCTTGCTCTGTCTCCTAGGCTAGAGTGCAGAAGTGTTAGCCCAGCTCACTGCAACCTTAAACTCCTAGCCTCAGCCTCCCAAATATCTGGGACTACAGATGCCCACCACCACACCCAGCTTTTTTTTCTACTTTTTGCAGAGGTGGGGTCTCTCTTTTATTCAGGTTGGTTTCTAACTTTTGTCCTCAAGTGACCCTCCTGCCTCAGCCTCCCAGAGTGCTAGGATTATAGGCATAAGCCACTACATCCATCCAGGACTGATAGATTTTGATAAATGTGAGCTAGCAATCCAAAAGATGTTTAATTGATGTTACATTGCAAATCTGGGATAATCTGAACCAGAAAGGAGGCAATATAGGGGAACCATTGATTTTATTTAAAAAAAATTTATTAAAAAAAATAATTTGCCTGTTTTTCTTACCAAGGAATTAGATACCTTAGAGTAGAAGATAAACCCATTTTCCAGCTATGACAAGGTTATGGTGTTTGGTGTCTGCTCCTGAATGACACTCCTTTGAATATATTCCATGTCATTGTACTGTATCACTAACCTTCTTGAATCTGTTGACTTAATATTAAGACTTTTGGAGTATTCGAATTAGAAGGTGCAAAGGAGTTAGTTATCTGTCTGCCTATCTATCTATCTGGGAGATAAAACCATTAAGTCTTGATTTAATAGGATTCTACTTTATTAACTTTCTAGACTATGTAAAATATTAAAAAAAACTCACAGAATCTTTTTCATTAGTGGTAAAAGCACTTTTGATTTAATTTGCTAGGCCATTATTTTAGTAATTATTTTTCTTTTGCTAAAGCCTGAAGAGGCTATGAGATTCTTACGAATAAGAGTGTCCCATTAATACCAAGTTAGTTTGTCAGTCTCTGTATAAGAAAATAATTATTTAAGGGTAATAAAGTCACATTCAGTTAATAATTACACTGTGAGATAAAGACTATTGTTATCACTACTTAGTGAATGAGGAAATTAAGACTAAAAGTGCTTAATTAATGGGGCCAAGGTCATAAATCTAGTGTGATAGTTCAGGGATTTAAACTACAGGAAGGTCGTACAGGTCATTAGTGGTTGTTTGGAAGAAGCATCACTGACTAGTAGCGGCCCCTGGGCTGATGTTGTTGAACTTGTGGTTCTACCTGTGCAAGCTCAGCCAAGAGCCATGATGGCATCTTACCTGTGTGGGAAATTAGGTAGGGACCAATCAGGAAGGCCGAATTTAGCTCTTGCATAGCTGAAACAAATTTGCAGGAGGATGTGGCAGACTCACACAGAAATGCGGGTAGGATCACTGCGTAAAGGACCCCATCGCGCAGGTGTGCGAGTGTTGGTAGCAGAGGTTTGTTGCCAGTGGTCGTGCTCTTGGCTCAGTGTACGATAGTGATTTGCAATGGTAGTAACGTCCAGTTTGAAACAGGACACAAGGGATAAGATCCCTCTTCTTGGACAGAGGTTGGGAAGGACTGTATACATTGTTTGGGCATCAGCTAAAACACTGGTGTTGACAGAAGGTGCCCACTCCTAGCAAAGAATTAGAACACAAATTAGAATGCGGGAATAAAACAAAGGATTGGAGCTCACAGAGTACAGGGATGATGAGGGGATCCCCTACATTTATAATATATCAGTAAATTTTGTACTGTGCCCATTGCTGGCGACAACATACCTAAAATTGTCTTCTCTGTGGCCTGGGGATCAGCGTGAGGGGGAGTTTGAAGGTTGGAAGTCTACAGCGTATGCAGAGCAGGGCAAGAGTAGGCTGAGACAGAGAATTGACTTGCATACACCGATGATATGAACTCAAAGTACCAGACTTTCTTGATCTTTTCAATTCAGTGAGAGAACATCTGATGAAATATGAACTTAGGGAACAGATTTGGAATATGTAGCTAAATTTATAATGGAGCCAATCAGGGGATAAAAAAATCCTACCTATTAAACCTTTGCTTTTGTCATATTCCGTAGCATAAAAATTGCTACTTGTCCAATTCTAGATATGAGAAGCAATCAGACTATACAGTGAGTGCCTGAGGGTGACTTTTTTGGGGGTTAAATATAGCTTTGCATCATTAGCTTATGTGGGAAAAAAATCCCTTTATGACAGCAAATCAGATCTAATCTGGCACTCCCTCCGCTACAATTATATAAAATATGGTGGAAACTTGTCAAAGCTTTCAGTGAGAAATGAGGCTACTGATGCTTGGCAGCCACCTCTTTGAGCACAGTGAAGAATCATGTTGCTTAGCTACAGCCCTTGGCTGATTTAGAAAACTTTAACTGGCTGTATTATACAAGAGTTAAACTCCATTCCTTGATATCTTCTTTTTCAAAGATAAAAGACCTTAATTTACTACCTTTTTTTTTTTTTTTTTTTGGTATCTTTACCAAGTCATTTATGTGTATTCATCAAGGACAAATTTCGATTTATCATAACTTTTCCCTCCCCAGGGCTCATAGATTGAGAGAGAACAAGTAGGTGGTTGATGTGGTACAAGCAGAACATGGAGGGAAAGTGCTTTTTGCCCTCAAAGTAACCTGCAAGTGTCTATTTCAAATTTTTTGTCATTTGCAGTCATTGTGTTTATTCCCCCTCTTCTTTTGCTTATTCATAGTGTGGCTTGCTATTGTCTTTAAAATGCACAAGACAGTTTTTATTTTTTTGAGATAGAGTCTCTGTTGCCCCAGGCTATAATGCCATGGTATCATAGCTCACAGCAACGTCAAACTCCTGGGCTCAAGCAATCCTCTTGCCTCAGCCTCCCAAGCAGCTGAGACTTCAGGCACCTGCCACAACACTTGGCTAATTTTTCTACTTTTTAGTAGAGATGGGGTCTCACTCTTGGTCAGGCTGGTCTCAAGCTCCTGAGCTCAAGGGATCCACCTGTATAGGCCTCCCAGAGCAGCTAGGATTATAGGCATGAGCCACCGCACCTGACCAAGACTTCTGTATTTTAAAATACAAACTCATATATGTGTATGGAATGGTGTAGGGAAAAGGGAATTTAATTGATTAAACAAGAATATGAGTAGGAACAAAAAGTCATTGAAAACAGAAGAATTAAGAGAAAAAACTGTAAATAGGGAAAATTTATAGCGATTATTTATTATACATGAGGTAGAAAAATGTGTAAAGGGGGAAATACTACACAATCAGAATCCATTTCAATGGGGAAGAAGCTCAGAGACTCGTAAGTCTGGGGGAGGCTTTTGGTTTTTGCTCTGTCTCCAGATAGGAGTATCTTCACACTATTCTGAATATGTGGATATCCACTTTATTTTTATAGCTCTTCAGGAAAGAGAGCTATCCCTCAGCAATGCTTTCTGTTATCTTACTATAATTATTGTAATGAAGTGAAGCCAGGACCTAATCTTGATTATGTAATTATTTCAGTAGATTTTATTATTGGCTTGTCAGTACAATCCTTGTTTTCTGCATGCAAAAGCAGTTTTTTCCAGCTGGTGCTTCTAATTCCATGATCACCTGGAGGAGATTCTTTATTTACATTTGGAAATAAGATAATGGATAATTGTCTCTGTGGGCTTGGCCTGATTACAATTCTAGCTCTGTTGAAGCCCAGAATCTACAGATTAATAAGCTGAGCAACCCTGCTTGTTGGTTGTTTTTGTGCTTGTGTGGAAAGCATCTTCATCTGCCACTTTTTCAAATATATTTGTCTAATACAGTTATTTTCAATGTGCAGACCTAAGATCCCTTGAGGTCCTCAAGACCTGTGATGGAGTCTATGAAGCTAAACTATTTTCATAATAATTGATTTGCCTTTTGAATGTTCCATTCTCTTACTAACAGAGGTTACACAGATGTTATATAAAAATAGATTGAGGTCAGGTGTGGTGGCTCACACCTGTAATCCTTGCACTTTGAGAGCCTGAGGTGGTTGGATTGCTTGAGGCCAGGAGGTGGAGACCAGCTCGAGCAAGATCAAGACCCCATCTCTACAAAAAATAGAAAAATCAGACAGGCCTGATGGTGGAGGCCTATAGTCCCAGCAACTCAGGAGGCTTAGGAAGGAGGGTCATTTGAGCCCAGGTGTTTGAATTCGCAGTTAACTACAATGATGCCATTACATTCTAGCCTAGGCAATGGAGCAATATCCTGGTTTTTTTTGTAAAAAAAAAACAAAAACAAAACCCCAAACTGAAATACCCACGGATTGAATGCAGGGAGATGAGAATCCAGTTTTTTAATAAGACATTTAAAAAAATTACAGAAATATAAAACAATGGTACCCTTTTTGCTAATTTTTTTGTTTTAGAAAATATAGTTTTTTCGTAAATATTTGTTAGCATTTTATTTATTTAATCATTTATTTTGAGACAGTCTCACTTTGTCATCCTGGGAGGAGTGCCAAGGTGGCATAGCTCACAGAAACCTCAAACTCTTGGGCTTGTGCAGTTCTCTTGCCTCAGCCTCCCAAGTAGCTAGGACTACAGGCGTGCACCACCACACCTGCCTAGTTTTTCTTAGCAGAGACGGGTTTGCGCTTTTGCTCAGGCTGGTCTCAAGCTCCTGAGCTCAAGCACTCCACCTGCCTCAGCTTCCCAGAGTTTGGGGGAGTCTCAAGACTGAAATATTTGAGAGGTCAGACCAAGTGTGCTCATCAGCTATTGCATGCTCTGGGACACTGATTACTTCTGATTTCTGTGTTTTCTCCCTCTTCCTTACTTTGACGATTCAGCCGACAAACTTAACAACCCATCTTTTCTCCTTTACTTTTTCTCCCAGTGTTTTCAGCCTCTGACTCCGCTGAACCCTTAGACTAGTGTCATCAGCATTGTTGATGACACAAGGACAGTAATCACACTGATCAAAATAATAGTCTATCTAAAATAAAATTGCACATGTATTTTTAACTATAGTGAAAACATTATAGCAAAAATGTTCACTTATTATTTCCCTTATTATATAGTTTGTATAAAGAAGATATATTTAGGATTTTTATTTTGACATCATTTTTAAAACAAATTTGGCCAAACAAAGCATGGAATATACTATATTTTATTCTTTAAAATTTTCTCATTGAAATTTTAAATGTGTGTCAAAAATCATTTACATGCTAAGGCTAGCCTGTCCAGCTGGCGCTGTATATGAATTATTTGGGTATTTGGTTATAAGTTAGATGGCTTATTCAGTAATGGTTCAAAATTTTCTTCAGAGATTGGTCTGTAATTTTCTACCTACCATTTGATAAGCTATTCAGCAGATAATTAATTTTTGTTTTTAATTAGATTATGAATTCATTAAACATCATTTTTTATATATAGTCAGGATATTATTAGGACCAATGAATAGCACATATATGTGCAAAATGAAAAGTCAATTCAATATTTTATTCTTTTGTTGAAATAGTTCAGAGATTCTAGAATCTTTTTTTTTTTTTTAAATAAAAAACTTCACAGAGTTTCTTTTAAAAGGGTGAAATAGGAGGTATGTGTTAAAGCTCGGGGTAGGTTAGGGAGTGGGATGTGTGGAAATGAAATGCTGTACCTTTTCTCCCTGGTCAGAGTTGATTAGATCTTAGTTATAAAAGTGCTTGGTTTCCTGGACTCTGTGCTGGTGACCTTTTAGGCTGTCCCTTTTCCTCACCCGGTCACTTGTGATGTCTAGTTAATTTTACCTCATTATGTCATGAATCTATTTTCTTCTTTCATTCTTACTACAACTAACTTCTAGTCCTAATTGCTTCTTGCTTGGTCTTTTTCTTTATTCTTTCATAACTTTAATGATATTTTAAGTGTACATATTTAAGATATAGAACATGATGCTTTGATAGACCTAGTGAAATAGTTATTATAGTCAAGCAAAGTAACATATCCACCAGCTCATAGGAACATCTCCATGTTTTTTTTTTTTTTTTTCTGGCAAGAGCACCTAAAATCTCCTCTTTTATCTTGCTTGGACTGTTGCGGTACTCTTTGTCTTCAGTTTATTATGTTTTTTTCCAATTCATTGCCTGCATTGCTGCCGATACGATTAAAAAGAAAACAATTTGTTATGATGATTATGCTGTTTTTTTTTTCTTTTTCCCTGAGACCGTATTGCATGGTGGCTTTGGATTCGGACTGCTCATATTTCTTAACCTTTTATGCCTCAAGTTTTTGTAAAACAAGAAAAATTCCATTATGTATGTAAAATACTTTGCATCATACATTTTCTTTAAACGTTAGCTATTCTGCATAGCATTTTGTATGCCTGAAAGTCTTATTTATAATTGTTTATTGGCATCAGTATTCTTTGCTTGGCTGTAAGATCCATGAGGATTTATCAGTATTGTTTACCACTACATCTCAGGTGAAATAACAGTGTCTACATAAAGGCGTTCAACAAATATTTGTGCTAGCTTCCTAAATCTAAATTCCTTCTCATTCCACAATACCCAGCTATTTGCCTTCCGGTATTCTACCCTGCTTTTTTGTGACCCCATGTATTTTATTTGCACATTTTTTCCTTTGGAATGACAAACATTTCTCACTTTGGTCACCTGATTGATTCATGCTGATCCTTTGAGTCCTCAGCTTGCTCCTTTGTGACTTCTTTTTTTTTTTATTGAATCATAGCTGTGTATATTAGTTCAATCATGGGGTACAGTGTGTGGGCTTCACATGAAATCAGATATTTTTATCAACCTGATTGACATAACATTCATGAGATTTTCTCATTTACTATGTGAAAACATTTTTGATCTGTATCTAGAAGTTTTCTCCTGACCCTTCAAATATGTGCCACACATGTGATCTCACCCTTTGTCCCATCT
>CAUYON010090797.1:0-19887 GCA_963573935.1 Arctocebus calabarensis
TGGAATACTATGCAGCCTTAAAGAAAGATGGAGACTTTACCTCTTTTGTGTTTACATGGATGGAGCTGGAACATATTCTTCTTAGCAAAGTATCTCAAGAATGGAAGAAAAAGTATCCAATGTACTCAGCCCTAATATTGATCTAATTTATAGCTTTCATATGAAGGCTAAAACCCAATTATAGCACAATAATACAGGGAAAAGGGAAAGGGAGGGGAGGGGAGAAGGGAGGGTGGGTGGAGGGAGGGCAATTTTGGGGATCACACCTGCGGTGCGTCTTATCAGGGTACTGGTGAAACTTCTTAAAGGTAGAGTATCAATGTCTTTATATAGTGATCAAGAAAATGCCATGAAGGCTATCTGTAACAGTACGATCAAAATATTTCTGATTGTATATGAAGCACATTGTGTCCTATGATTGCACCAATATACACAATTATGATTCAATAAAATTTTAAAAAAAAGAAATGTTCTTTCTCTGCCTATTCTCTTAAGCCTTCTAATCAAGAAAGGATGCTAGATATTGTCAAAAGGTTTTTCTGCATCTATTGAGAGAATCATATGTTGTTTGTTTTTTAATTTGTTTATGTGATTATTATATTTATGGATTTATGTATATTGAAACATCCTTAGGACTCTGGGATGAAACCAACCTGGTCATGGTGTATAATTTGTTTGATGTGTTGTTGGATCTGTTTGCTAGGATCTTATTGAATATTTTTGCATCAATGTTCATTAGAAATATTGGTCTATAATTTTTTCTTGTTGGGTCTCTCCCTGGTTTGGGTATCAGGCTGATACTTACTTCATAGAATGTGTTAGAAAGTATGCCTTCTTTTTCTATGTTTTAGAAAAGGTTAAGTAATATAGGTACTAGTTCCTCTTTAAAGGTTGGTAGAATTCTGCTGTAAAACCATCTGGTTCTAGGCTTTTCTTTTGGGGGATATTTCTTATAGTCAATGCTATTTCAGAACTTGTCAACATATCCACTTCTTTCTGGCTAAGTCTAGGAGGGTGGCATGTTTCCATGTATTGATCTGTTTCCTTCAGATTTTCATACTTCTGAGAATAGAGTTTTATGTAGTAAAAGTAAGGATTTTTTGAATTTCCGAGGGGTCTGTTGTTATTTGACCATTATCATTTCTGATTGATGAAATTAGGGATTTTACTCTTCTACTTCTGGTTAGGTTAGTCAAATGTTTATCTATTTTATTAACCTTTTCAAAAAAACCAACTCTTTGATTGGTTGAGCTGTTGTATGATCCTTTTGTTTTCAATTTCATTTAGTTCTGCTCTAATTTTAGTTATTTCTTTTCTTCTGCTGGGTTTAGGTTTGGAAAGTTCTTCCTAGTCCAGTTGCTTGAGATGTCCCATTAAATTGTTGACTTCCTCTCTTTCTGTTCTCTTGAGGAAGGCTTGCTATAAATTTTCCTCTTAGGACTGCCTTTACAGTATCCCAGAGGTTCTGATAGTTCATGTCTTCAGTGTCATTTTGTTCCAAATATTTGGTAATTTCCTTCTTGACGTCATCTATGACCCAGCTATCATTCAGCATGAGGTTATTTAGTTTCAATGTTTTTGTATGTGTATGCAGATTCCTACTGTTACTGAGTTCAACTTTTATTCCATGATGGTCCAAGAAAGCAAAAGGAATGATTTCTATTCTTTTAAATTTGCTGAGGTTAGATTTCTGACCTAAGATGTTATCAATTTTGGAGGATAATCCATGGGCTGATGAGAATGTGTATTCAGTTTTGTTAGGATGTAATGTTCTGTAGATATCTGTTTAATGCAAATGTTGAATGGTTAAGTCTAAAATTTCTTTGCATAGCTTCTTTTTGGAGAATCTATCCAATACTGCCAAAGGAGTGTTAAAGTCCGTGAAAATTATGGTGCTGGAGGAAATCAAGTTGCTCATGTTGGTTAGAGTTTCTCTTATAAATTAGGGTGCATTCTGGTTGGGTGCATAAAATTTGATAATTGAAATAGCATCATGTTGAGTGTTGCCCTTAAAATATAAGAAGTGACCATAATTATTTTCCTTACTTTTATTAGTTTAAAGCCTATTTGTATCTTCAAATAAAATTGTAACACCTGATTTTCTCTACTTTCCATTTGCCATCCCTTCACCCTGAGTTTATGTTTATCTTTAAAGGTAAGGTGAGGTTCTTGAATGCAGCAGATGTCTGGCCTGAGTTTTGTATCCAGTCAGCCAACCTGTGCCTCTTTAGAGGGCAATTTAAGCCATTCACATTAATTGAGAGTATTGATAAGCCAGATAGAGTTTTGAATATCAATTTTCAAAAGTTCAGTGGATATTTTTAATCCTTTTGCTACTATGGAAGTTGGAATTTGATCAAAAGATTCTGAGTGAGTTTACTTTGGTGGTGGAGGATTGTGTTATTCATTATGGAGGATAGCTCTGAGAATATCTTGGAGAGCTGGTTTAGTGATGGCAAATTTCTTCAACATGTGAATGTCATTAAAGTATTTAATTTCTCTGTCATAGATGAAACTCAGTTTAGCTGGATACAGGATCCTGGGTTGAAAGTTATTTTGTTTAAGGCCATTAAAGGTCGATGACCCCCCTCTTCTAGCTTGAAAGGTTTCAGCAGAGAGATCTGCAGTCATTCTACTGTTCTTCCCCTTGTAGGTTATGGTTTTCTATACTTTCTTACGTTGTATAATTTTGTCCTTCATATTAACTTTGGTGGAGTTAATTATGATGTGTCTATGAGAATTTTTATTTGGGTTAAGTCATGCCGGTGTTCTGAAACTTTCTACTATCTGAATTTCAGAATCTCTTCACATGTCTGGAAAATTCTCTTTGATTATTTCATGAAGTAAAGCATCGGTGTCCTTTGCAGCAACCTCATCATCTTAAGATATTCTTATAAGGTGAATTTTAGATCTCTTTGAATTATCCCAAAGTTCTCTGAGAGAATGCTTTGTTTTTGTTCTCCACATTTTTTCCTCTTTGAGCATTTGGGAGCATTCAAAAGCTTGTTCTTCAATGTCAGAGATCCTTTCTTCTGTCTGGTCCATTCCATTACTGAGGGATTCTACTGTGTTTTTCAGATCTTTGAAGGCTGCAAATTCTTGCCTCAAAGTATCAAAATCTTTGGTCATTTTGTCTTTGAATTTGTTGAATTCTTGAGACATCTTTCAAATTACTGTTTGAAATTCTAATTCCATCTTTTCCTCCATTCTGTTGATCTTTTTTGCTATCCAGGTTCTGAACTCAATTTCTGACATCTCAGCTTTTTGTTTATAAATGGGATCTTGTGCTGTGTCTGCCTTATCGTTCCCTGGGGTAGTTGATCTACTCTGATTATTCACATTGCCAGAGTTTTTCCATTGATTCCACCTCATGATTGTTTTTCACCATTGGCTAGGTGGGCAGGTAAGGTGAAATTAGATTGGGAGCTTCTGGAGTTGTGGTTAACCAGCCCTTTGTCAAGGATCTGGGATTGATGACTGTAGCTGTTTCCTGAGTAGCTTTACAAAGGATCCATACAGTATTACAGTCTGAGGTGGAGGAAATCTGCTTGGAGTGGTGGAGTTAGGTGGCTCTATCTTGTATTCAGCTGGTTCTTATCCAATCGTAGGTGATCAGTGACTTTGGCGAAGTCTTAGCTGAAGCTTGCTTTCTTGGAGTCACAGCTTGCCTCAGCAGAGGTGACCTGCAGTTATCACTGCTCTCTCAGCTTGGCTACCAGTCTTCAGTTTAATTGGGTACTTTCTGGACAATATCCTTCCCTCTGCACAGGAGCTTCTTTTGGTAGCTACCTCCAGTTGGCCATCTTGCCCCAGCTAGCTGGCAAAGAATTTATTCCTAAGACCTGTGGGTACTATGATATGGTCCACGACTTCAATTCTTACCACTTAATGCCCAGAAGGCTACCGCCATTCCCACCACTTGGCCCAAACCCCTTTTCTAGGTCTTTAAGTTGTGTCTATACCACCTAAAGCAATCTACAGATTTATTGCAATCCCTATTAAAGCACCTCTGTCACACTTTAAAGACTTTCTGATTTAAATTTTGGATATTTCCCTTCTTGGGCTGGGTTTAGGCTTAGATTGTTCTTCTTTTTCCAGTTCCATAAGATGAATGTTTTTGTTGTGCTCTCTTTCTGTTTTTTGGATGTAGGCATCTAACGTGAGAAGTATTCCTTTCAGGACTGCTTTTGCTGTGTCCCACAGGTTTTGGTAGCTTGTGTCTTCTTTGTTGTTATGCTCAAGGAACTGAATGATTTTCTCTTTTATCTCTCCCTGCACACAACTGTGATTCAGCATAAAGTTGTTTAATTTCCATGCCTTCATATGGAGCTGGACATTTTTGTTGTGTTGAGTTCCACCTTTAATACCTTGTGGTCTGAGAAGATACAGGTTAAATTTCACTTCTTTTGATTCTATTGAGGTTTGTTTTGTGTGCTAGGGTGTGATCAATTTTAGAGAATGTTCCATGGAGCAATTAGAAGAACACATATTCTTTAGGTTTGCCATCGTGTGTTCTATAACGTCTATCAAGCACAGTTGTTCTAGGGTCACATTTAAGTCTCTGATATCTTTGTTTAGTTACTTTTTTGGAAGATCTGTCCATTTGTGTAAGTGGAGTGTTAAAGTCCCCTGCTATTATGGTGTTATGGTATATTGTATTGCTCAGACTTAATTAAGGTTTGTTTCAGGAATCTGGGAGCACTTAAGTTGGGGGCATAAATCTTTAGAATTGAAATGTCTTCTTGTTCTATTTTCACCATGACCAATATGAAGTGTCCATCTTTCTCCTTTTTGACTTTAGTTGCTTTAAATCCACTTGTATCTGAAAGTAAGTTTGTAACCCTTCTTTTTTGCTTAATTCCATTTGCATGAAAAATTGTCTTCCATCCCTTAACTCTGAGTTTTAATTTGTCTTTAGATGCTAAGTATGTTTCCTACAGACAGAAAATGGATGGCTTGTTTCTTTTTCCAATCAGCCAGTCTATGCCTCTTCAGTGGGGCATTCAGGCCATTAACATTTATTGAGATAATTGTTAAGTGTGATGGCGTTCTATTCATGTCACTTTGTGGAAGTCCATTGCTTAGTTTTATCTTTTGCATCACTGTGGAAGCTAGGTTTTCACCTTTATTTTCTGGGGGCTTTCTTTGCTGGTGGTCCATTGTGATGGTCAGTGTGTGGAATAGGTTGAAGTATTTCATGTAGAGCTGGTCTCGTTCTGGGAAACTTCCTGTATGTTTGTATATCAGTAAAAGATATAATAATTAATATAATAATCAATAAGTAATTGATTTCTCCATCAATTTTAAAGCTTAACTTAGCAGGATACAGAATTCTGGGCTGGAAATTTTTTTATTTAAGTATATTAAAGGTAGATGCCCATTGTCTTCTGGTTTGAAAAGCTTCAATTGTGAAGTCCACAGTCACCTGATGGATTTTCCCCTGTAGGTCAATTGGTGTTTACTCCTTGTGGCTTGCTGAATCTTTTCTTTTGTCTTGACTTTGGATGGGTTCATCACATTGTGTCTTGGAGCAGCTCAATTTGAATTGAGATGATCTGAGGTTTGATATCCTTCTGAAACAAGTGTGTCAGAATCTTTGGTGATATTTAGGAAAGTTTATTCATGATATCCTTTTCCTCTGGGTCATTCTTCTTCCCCTTCTGGGATATCTTTAACTCTTTAACTTGTATGCTTGGATTTTTCATGAAGTCCCATAATTCTTAATTCTTTCAGTGAATGTTCTGGTCTCTCTCTCTCTCTCTCTCCCTTTCTGTCTTTTGACTCTTTAACTGCCTGTGTTAGCTCAAGAGCTTTGTCCTCTACCTCTGAGATTCTTTCTTCTACATGGTCTAATCTGTTATTGATGCTTTATTTTGCATCTTTAAGTTCCCTGATTGATTGCTTCAATTCCTTAAGCTCTGCTATATCCTTTCTTCATATCACTCATCTCTTATTTGCATCTGTTTTTGTATTTCTTTTTGTCCATTTTCCACTTTCTCAGGAATGTACTTCATTGTATTTATCATCTGTATTTTAAATTCTTCTTTTGTCATTTCTAACATTTCTTTATAGATAGAATTCTCTGCAGTAGCTACCTCACGATCCCTTAGGTGATTGCTCTGTTTTTCATGTTGCCAGGATGTTTATCCTGTTTCTTCCTTATAAATGTTTTCTTTTTGTCTATTTCCTTGCCCTACATTTTCCTTTCACTCATTATTGCTCTTTTATTACCTTTTCTCTGACCTAAGGTGTTCATCAGTCCTTTTGGCACAGTACTAAAGGGATGAGTAGAAAGGAGGGCAAGAAGGTATAAAAGATAAAAACAGAGAAAATAGAAAGGAAAGTGGGTAAGTAAAAGGAAAGACTGACAAAAAGAAGAGAAGCACAGATGGAGAGAGACAGGAGTAACTCACCTGCACCAAATATAGAAGGAAAACAAAAATACTATAGCTCAAACCAAAGCCAAATAAACAAAAAATGTTGCAGGATAAAATTCAGGAGAAAAAAACAAATAATGCACAGAAAAACTAGCAAAAAAATGAAGCTCTTATTATTAAAGAAGGCAAGAATGAAAAATTATATTTACATTATAAACATGAAGAAAAACTAGAAAAAATAAAAATCTACAGGGAAAAAGGTAAAAACAAAAACAAAACAAAGAAAGAAAGAAACAAATATATATATGTATATATGTTTCACATATATATTCACACACACACATATATATATTCAATGTTATGCTGTAATATTTCTAAACAGTGAAATTTTAAGTTTCATCATATATATGTGAATATCGCCTAGGCAACGGTTGATCTTCTGGGGTAGTAAATGCTAATCACAATGCTTATATTGCTATAAAAGATGGAGACTGGAGGACTCTACTGATTTCTTTGCCCACACCCTGTGGATTGGGAGCCTGAATCTCTCCTCAACCTGCTCAATAGACACACGTGACCTTTCCACACTTTGATCTTTGGCTAAGCCCAGGCTTTCCCAGGAAAGCATGTGTCACCCCCCTGCTCTCTCCATAAGTGGTTCCCTGCTTATCAGGCCCACCAGAAGCAGCCTTGTTCTACACCCCTGAGCGCTTACCCCACAAGCTCCCACAGTGGTTGCTCCACAGCCTATAGATGAGCAATGAAATCATTGCTCTTCCCCGGGTCTCAGTCCCAGCCTCTGGATGCTGTTCAAAGTCACTTGCTCACTTGCCCAAGGTCTCACAGAATGGGCTTCATTTTGGAACCCTGAAGGCCAAGTCTGCATGGCAGTTTTCCCACAATGGCTGTGCCAAGCCTGCAGGTGAACAGTGAAGTCTCCTCTCTGCCTCAGCTCAGTCCCAGCCTCTGGATGTTGTTTAAAGGCACTTCCTCATTCACTCAAGGTCTCCCAAGGTAACTCAACCTTGTGCCCAAGCCCAGAAAAATCCAAAAACCCCACTGTCTGCAATCTCTCCCTGTTGCTGTTACTCCTTTAGCCACCATGGCTGTCAAGGCTGGCCTCAGACCCATAACATCCCCTTGCCATTTATCTGCTGCTTTTCTCCTCTTCTTGGGGTCCTGCCAGCTCCCATTGCCTCTCTGTGACCCCAAAGTGATGTTCCTAGGTGAAGCCCACAAGCCAGAAGTGCCTGGAGTTTTCTGTCCCATGCCCAGTTGCAAAGACACTCTATACTGCTATCTTGCTCTGTCTCTAATTATGTGAACTCTTTCTCAGTCATAGGATCTGACAATGTTATGCTGTAATATTTCTAAAAATTGCAATTTTAGGGTTCATCATTAAGTCCTTAATTCATTTAAAATTAATTTTTATGACTTGTGGGAGACTTTAGCTTGAAGTTAAATTTTTGATATGAGTATTAATTACTTTAGCTCAATTTTTTAAAGCTGTCACTCGTCTATTACCTATGGTGCATTTTACAGAGGTTATATGTTAAATCTACTAAGTGTAAAGTATAAATGTCTTAACACAATCATTAAGAAAATGCAGTGAAGGCTATGTTAACCAGATTGATGAAGGTATTTTAAATTGCATAAAAACCAGCACATTGTAACACATAACTGCATTAATGTACACAGTTATGATTTAATGAAAAAAAAGGAAATTATTTTCACTCTTATTTTCAAGAATGAGTTAGGTATATTTTTATTGGTGTTTTGTTTGTTTCATTGATCTGTGTGTCACTCCCCATACCAGTCCCACATTCCTTTGATTAATGTAGTTTTATAGTAATCTTTAACATTGAAGAAAAATGATTTCTGCCACTTCCTTCTTTTTCAAAATTTGCATGCTATTTTAGGGTCTCTCTTTTCCCTATATATTTTAGAATAAGTTTGACAGTGCTAATAAAAAATCTTACTGTTCTTTATTTAGATCAATTTAGGAAGAATTTATATCTTCACTCTTATTGAATCATCTAATGTATAAACTCATTATTTCTCTGCATATAGCTGAAATATCCTATGTGTTTTGATGTAATACCCAACTGTTAAACATGAATGTGAAACATGTCTCTTCTGTAATTACCAGAAATACATCTTTAATAAGTTAGGAGTCACCATTAATTATGATTTTTCAGCATTTACATCTTCAAAGCACAATTTTGATGATAATGATTTTGCTGATATAATCTTCGTTGTACTGTAATTAAACTATATTAATAAATGACAACTAAGATAGTTTTAATTATTTACTCCTACTATGTTTATGTCCTCAATAGAGTCTGCAGGCATATTTAACTTCAGCATTTTTTCACTTGTCAATCATATCAAATAAATTTTCATGTTCAAATTCTGTATCAGATGAAAGATTATTATTCTTAGTCTTCTTTATAATATAGGAAGTCATAGGTACTTGTGAAAATATATTGTTTATTGAAGTCATTTCTATGATATGACTAATTGGATGGATATATGGAGAATTCCACACATCTATTTTATCTTTTGAAATATACTGTTGGCTCCTTAAGGTTTGATTTATAAAACAAAATTATCATCTAAAAGTCTATAGCCTGGTATTTCATTCTCATGATTAATGGCAACATTATTTTTAAACTAAATGCTAATATTCCCACCCAAATTCATATATTAGAACTTTATTTGTAATGTGATGGAATTTAGTGGTGGCTTTTTTTTTTTGACACAGAGTATTGCTTTGTCACCCCCACGAGAGTGCTGTGGCATTAGAGCTCACAGAAACCTCAGACTCTTGGATTCAAGTGATCTCTTGCCTCATCCTTCCAAGTAGCTGGGATTATAGGCATCTGCCAAAATGCCCAGCTATTTTTAGAGACAGGGTCTAGCTCTCGCTCAGGCTGATCTCAAACTCGTGAGCTTACACCATCTGCCTGCTTTAGCTTCCCAGAGTTCTGAGATTGCAGGTGTGAGCCACCATGCCTGGCCTATTGGTGACATTTTGAAGCATGATTAGGTCATGAAGGCACAGCCCTTATTGATGGAATTGGTGTTTTTATGAAAGACATTTCTCCTGTTCCTGTCGCCATGTGCGTTTACAGCAAGGAGTTGGTTGTCTCTGACTCAGAAAGGAGATGCAGATCATAGAATGAATCTGCCAAAGCCTTGATCTTTAACTTTAAAAAAAAAAAAAAAAAAAACTTTGTTCAAATTAATATGAAGGTACAATTTTTAAGTTATATTGTCCTCACTTCCAGGGTAAAGTTGCATTTATAGAAGAGCCCCTCATGCAGGGGCATGTTGTACACACTCACAATGTTCACATTAGATGAGATCCCACCTCATGCCCTCTTTCCTTCTGTCATAAGTTGGTCCCCTTGAGGATACTGCAGATTAGGAGGAATATCAGTAACTGTAACAGAGAAAAGCCCTAAAGTATCTTCAAAAGTAAAATCAGCTGTTTTACAACCCTCCAACAGGGCTTTCATAACATTAGTTGGGGGAGGACTATCTTCATAAGGAGGTGGTGAGGGCAATGTTGGAGGATCTACATTAGGTAGGCAATATTGGATGATCTGCATTAATAGTTTTATCTGTGATGCCATTCAATAGATCTTCTAACTGTTTGCTCTGAGTTGCCATAGTAGCTATTGAGGCATTTCCTTATTTATCACATACTTCCTCCTCTGAGGAAGAACTATAAAAACTCTTGTAAGTTGAATATTTTGACTTTTTTGGAATTTTGTTCATTTTATTATCCTGTTTTTTACCAATAGCCAGAGTGCTCTCCTTTGTTGACACTAATGCAATCATTGCCAAGAACTTGCCAAGAACAAAAAGTCTGCCTTTACAGGTTTCCTTTGATGTTTTACCAAATCCTCAGAATCTGAGGACAGTTTTCTGATTTGATCACAAGAGGGAATAGTAGAATTAATGGTTCTTGAGAGAGGCCAATATATTGATTGCATCTTTCTTTTGTCTACTATCTTTCTCTTTCCTATCTTCCTCTTCCTCTAATTGAACCTTCTGTACCATCTCAATACCTTCCTCATCAGTTTCCAATTGTTGCAACTCTGCGGTCACAAAATTACCCATTATTTCTTACTGTTTGCCAAAGGTCCTGCTTACTCTGAGCATGGTTCCTCCTTTGACTAAAAGAGACCAAAGGTGGCCCTTTAACCCAAGAGCAGCCTCCCCCTCTGGCTAAAACTCCCTCTTGCTGTCTGCCAAAGGTCTTACTCTCAGGTGTACTTTCTTCCCGGTCTATGTCCAGAATCCTTCCAACTATGCCATTTGTTGGTGCCTGCTGTGGCACCCCATCACCACATAAATAAAAACAGCCTGGACACGGATTGAAGGTATATGCCTGCAAGAGGTGGGCTTTCCATCTGTTCTCCGAAAGCCTGAGAAACCTCCCCTTTGGCCTTTTATTGAAGCCTGATACAACAGGAGTGGGGGGGCCACGTGCTAGGATCACGTGTTTAATGGTTGCTAAGTGCTCTTTCCGCCCAGTCTTGACTCCCACCCTGTTGCCCTCATGAATGTTACAAAATATAACGCTTGCTAACAAGCTACTGATCCTATCTCATTAACACATGCAGCTGTTTGAAGTCTTGTCTCCAGGCTGCAAAACATCTCCATGCTGGCTAGGAGATTGTCTTGCTCCCAGTGGCTTCCTCAAGAGCTGGTGGCTGCTTCTATAAGCCTGGTGATTGGTCTCCCACATCCCATCCCACTTCCCTCTACCTCCAAACTGGACTATACTAGTGTTTTCTTGTTCTTATGAACAAGTAATTGTTTACATATTGATTTTGTATTAGTATATAGTATATTGGATATTTATTTTTCCATTCTTGTGATACTTTTCTAAGAAGAATGTATTTCACCTCCATCCAGGTAAATGTAAAAGATATAAAGTCTCCATCTTTTTTAATGGCCTGCAATCCTATTACTAGGTATCTACCCAGAAGGACAAAAATCATTTTATCACAAAGACACTTTAACTAGAGTGTTTATTGTGGCTCAATTCATAATTTCCAAGTTGTGGAAGCAATCTAAGTGCCCATCAAACCATGAATGAATGAAGAAACTGTGGTATATGTAAACCATGGAATATTATTGATCTTTGACTTCTCAGCCTCCAAAACTGTGGGAAATTTCTGTTGTGTGTAAGCTACTGCATCTATAGTATTTTTCTTATGGCACCCTGAAAAGATTGATACAATCACTTTTACAGACTTGCTTTCTGTTTCTTTGCATTTGTCTTATAGGCAATTGTATAGTATCTTTCTTCATGATTACCCTTCATATTACCATGGTCAATGAAGGAAAATTTCTAATTATCATCTGTGTTCAACAAAAGCTATTATAAAAAGGCAATTTTTTTCCAGGATTCTGTTGTACCATTTCTGATAGTTAATAGATTATAATTTAAAAAAAATAAGAAAATTGAAGTTTTCTAATGGAAGAGAAAAGGAACCCTAGTAATAAATCCTTGACTATATGTTCTAATGATTTTTAACAAGAATGCTTACAGCATTCAATGGTTGTGGGGGAAGTGAATCTTTTCAATGGATGATGTTGATATTTCTGCATCTAAAGATGCAATAGAGTAAGGTTGGACCCTTGTTTATACCACATGTCAAATTAACTCAAAATGAATCAGTGATTTAAATGTAAGAGCTTAAAATGCTCAGGAAGAAAATATACGAAGAAATTGTCATAACATTGGATTTGGCAATAATTTCTTTGATATGACACCAAAATCACAACAAAAGAAAAATAGATAAATTAGGATTTCTCATAATTAAAAACAATTGTCCATCAATAAATACCGTCAACCCAGTGGAAAGACATGTATTATATGTCTTATTATATTACGTATTACATTACTTTTCTTATTACATGTATAATAAGAGAAGATATTTGAAATAATATATCTGATAAGGGATTCATATACCGACTATGTAAAGGAGAAGTTATAAAACACAAAAAGAAATAACTGAAATAAAAAATGGGCAAAGGAGTTGAATAGACATTTATCCAAGGAAGATATAGAGATGCCCATTAACAGAAGGAAAAAAGGGCACTTTTCTCACATCATCACTAATCATTAGGGAAATGCAAATCAAAGATACAATGACATGCCAGTGCATACTTATTAGGATAGTCATTATAAGGAAAAATTATAAAAACTGCTGATCAGGATATTAAAAAATTTGAATCCTCGTGCATTCGTCATGGAAGTGTAAACCAGTGTTATTCTTAAATGTAAACCAGCTTTTGTGGAAAACAACATGATGGATCCTCAAAAATGTAAACATTGGCCCTGCTCTCTGCTCTCTTCTCTCTCTTCTCATCTCCCCCCCTCACTCTTTTCCCTCTTCCTAATATAAAAAAAAGTATACTTTTATATGGTAAAAAGAAATTAAACATTGAACTATTGTTAAAATTAAACATTGAAATTTAACATTAAATTAATATGTTATCCATAAATTCCACATCTAGATATATTTCCAAAAATACTGAAGGCAGGGACTAAAGCAGGTATTTTTACTCCCTTGATAATGTTAGCAGCATTATCACAATATTTAAAATGTATAAAACTCAAATATCTATGTAACAGAAGACTATTCCACCTTAGAAATGAATAAAATTTTGTTACATACTGAATATGAACAGAAGTAAAATAAGCTAGTTAGAACAGGACTGATAGTGTAAGGTTCTATTTATGTGAGGTGCTAAGAGTGGTCAAATTCATAAAGTCAAAGTAGAATGGTGTTCTTCTGGGGAGGGGAGATGGTGAATTAATATTTAATGAGTAGAGAGTTTCAGTTTGGCAGGATGAGAGAGTTCTAGAATTAGATGGTTGTCGTGGTTGTACAGCAATGTAAAGAATGGGATATGATAAGCTAAAATAGATTATATTGTAACTGAAGATTAAATATATACGAGATGACAAATTTATATCAAGGATAGTTCATAAATTATCAATTACATTTATTGCCAATGATATTTATAAGAGTATTAAGTTGACACAAAAACACATAATGCACTTTGGGGCAGAGTCATAAAAGATTGAAAAACATTTTTAAATTCAAATGTATTAATTCTCTGGCTATATTATGTAAATTCAAATTTTTAGAATTCTAATTGCTAGTATGATTTATGCATAAATATCGAAAAAGCTAAAAAGTACTCTCATATTACAGAACGAAGGATGCCCTTATTTGTAGAACAGCATGCTGCTCCTCATAAAAATGGTCTTTTAATAAGTTTCTACATTTTTCTACCTTTCCTCATTTTAACTGCCATTGTTATTCTGAAATGGAATAAAATGAAGGGATTTTGGCATAGAGCAGAAACTATGAGCATAAGGTAAGTAAACTTATTACTTTTTATATTTAATCTTACAAATACACAAAGGGAAGAATTTGACTATGATTCAGAATGTTACAAGTAGAAATATTTGGATGAATTGTGTTAAATGTTTAGAAATATTGAATAAAGATATCTCAGTATACATCAATTTTTTTTTTGTCATATGTCAAGTAGTTAGTTTCTTGGCCTTACAAGGCCAAGAAAAATTAAAGTTATTCAGTAAATCCTAATGGCCTTTCCCATAGGAAGTCGTGGTACTAAAACTCTTTGAGGAAATTCTGTTGACTTCCCTAGAAACACCATTTTCCTCACTTTGATAATAAGTTTCACTAAAGAGATCAGTAAAGATAGTTATAGAATCATTTGTGACTAGAACATGTAGAACATAAGAAAATAGAAGATGACACAGAATGAGGGAAAAAACACAGATAGTATTCTTCATATTTTGAACATAATATTGCCCATGTGTTTATAAAATTAGAATTTAGATACTTACACAGCTTTTTCCTTTACTGTCACCCCAATTAAAACCACAATTTTTTCAGTGAATATTTAGGGATATGAAAATGCAGAAGTGAGAATAAGTAAATGCATCTTGTTCTATTATTAAAAAAATAAAGAAAGAAAGAAAAAAAAAGATCCTCTGGGGCAGCGCCTGTGCCTCATAAGAGTAGGGCACCAGCCCCATATGCCAGAGGTGGGTGGTTGAAACCTGGCTCCATCCAAAAACTGCAAAAAAAAAAAAAAAAATCCTCCATTGCTTTTATACATTCATGGAGTTAAAATATTGATGCAAACCATCAACCATAAGCATTTTTATTTCTTTCCTTAGCTAATTTTGTTTATCAAAAGTTAACCTCAACCTATGGCCAGGCATGGTGGCTCACACCTACAATCTTTGCACTTTAGGAAGCTGAGGCAGGAAACATTCCTGGAGCACAGGAGTTTGAGCCCAGCCTGACAAGAGGAAAGATCCCATGTCTACTAAGCAGAAAAATTAGCCAGGCATTGAGCTCTGTCTAAAAAAAAAGATAGCAGCAGCTAGTTAAGTTCAGCATAATATTATGGATGATTTATGCAGACATTTACATAATCATGCAATTGTTATGCATTGGCTTAATTGAACAATAGCATTAGTCTTCCTTTGCTTGCTTTTTGACATCTTGGAAATGTCTGAATATTTCTTATAGTTGATATTTTGGATTATCACCTGTAAGAAATAAATCTGACTTTTGGAATAAATGTTAAACTCAGGTTATCATTGGTTAAAAATTACAAAATGTGGACACAACACTATAAGTTTCATAACAAATGTTTTCAGGGCTACAAGATAAGAAAAGAGATAGAGCTGAAGCACAAAAGGGGGCTAATGAACTGGAGAGTCAGAAAGTAGGTCATTCTCTTCATCACTCAGAAGCTTTGATGTCTGTATCTTCTCTCTATAGTGACTGCTCAGCTTGTGTTATTTACTTCATATATTTATTGAATTACTATATATTCAGCTTTTAAAATTTTTTTCTTATTTTCCTTAAGAATCTATTGTTTCCTGATGCTGTTACTGTTTTACAGATCTATCTCAGAAGTGAGCAGTAGTAAGAGTGACCAGTCATAGAGTTAAAGGTGAATTGAAAGAATCAAATTATTAATAAAAAGGTATAATGCATGAAGTAGCTTCTTTCTAATAAAACCTCAGTATGAGAAACTATTATTCCCATGTCTTATCATCTTGACTCCTATTTAATAGGCAAAAACAAAGACTAAGATAAAGTTACTTGCTGTCAATCTTGTTGTATGCTTATTGAGAAATATTTAATATTAACTAATATTTCAGAAAATTATTGAACATTTTTGTAATAAGAAATGATTTATTTAATTTATTCTTAAGAAATAATTTATTTCTTATTATAAAAATATCTATAAACAATCATAACTCTCATGCATTGATTTAAAGGTCCAATGGTTCTAATTGGTAGATTTACACACATTGTTCCATCAAATTTACATTTTACCTTTTTAAGATTCTGTGGGTACTCTTATCTTCATTTTAGAAATAAGGAATTGTTTTCCTTTACATAAAATCGGTACATTGTACCCTATAAATGCATTAATGTACACAGTTATGATTTAATGAAAAAAGAAATAAGGAAATGGACATGAAGAATTTAAATGATTCCCCATGGCTATAGACTTTAGTGAGTTTGGGAGTTGAAGTTTAACTTAATGCAATCAGACCCCAAAGTTTAAACTTTTAAGAATGTCACAATTTTGACACACATAGCCTGATAGATGCCTGGAGTAGAGAATGGAATTTGTATTTATTGAGTACATACTGGTTACCAGACAAAATGTGAAATACATCCTCCCTTCAATGCACAGATAAAATTCTTTATCATAATATTGATACAATAGACATCCATATTTATGGCTGAAGGTCTAATTCACATGTGTAAAGAAATAATGATATTGGGCATGTTAGGCCTATCACTGGGAGTAAATGGAAAAATTCAAAAATTCAATTAAGAGTGACATCAAAAGTTCATCCAATTACTTATCTGCCATTTTCTCCTTATCTGACTTTGATTGAAAGTTAAGTCAATGGGTCTCGTTTCCTTGACTGTGTAAGAAATAGTCTGAAAGATCCTTATTTTAAATTTTAAGCAGCCTGTTACAAATCCCATTGCTCTTTTCATGGAAAATAAAAAGTTTAAACTAGACATCCAGGACTTTCCAGAGATAAAGTTAGTGCTTTTGAATTCCAGCTGCAAGTCAGCTCTGTCTTACACAGGCATGTACCTGGCAGAATTATCCATTCATACATCTGGGCAGTAGCTTTCCAAGCACATTACTGATCGAATGAAAATTAGGTCTGGAAAGTTACAGTAACGGACCAGGAATGTCCGTTTTAGAAAAATTAGCAAGAGGGCTGCAGCTGTGATGAGGTCAGTGAAGTTAAATCTCATGTAGTGCCTTGAAGTTCTTAGAGGCCATTTTTCATTTACTCTGAGTGAAAGGGAGGAATCATGTGACAGCTTAGATTCCCAGCATATGATAAACATTTAAAAAGGCTATTTGGTAGAGAACAGTCTGTATGATGGCCAGATTAGAAGGGGAAATACCCCTCAGTGGAGTAACTACTATAGTAATCCATGAGAAAAAAGATGGCACATCATATATGGGTTGGTAAAGATTGTTTTATGCATAAATTTGAAGGTGAATTGACAGAATGCTTTGACCGTTTGGATGTAGAATGTAAGAAAAACTACTTAAATAAGATGGTTATTGATATAAATCAGGAAGTCAGTGAAGACTGAAAGGCTAAAACATAAAGCTAAGCTTCCCTGTTTCCAAACTTCACCCCTTTTAAGTTTTTAAAAGTCATTTTTAAGTTTATAAATATTGAGAGATAAAAGTTGCATAGGATAGCTTAAGCCAAGTGAAGGGATGTGCCATGAGGAGGGATTTAAATGTTCTTCTGTATGAAAGATAGTATTTTTGAGGATATAAGAGATATCACTGGGATAAAGTAGGGGGAATGAATTTTGTCCGAATTAGAGACTAGCACCACAGCTAAGAGACTACCAAATGCACAGGAAACATAAGACGAGGACAGGGTTGGATGAAAGGAAATGTACAAAAATGCATTGAGAGACAGGACTGAGGTAGAATTGATCAGAGTTGGTTACTGGATGGATATATTTATTATGTTAGAATGAAAGAGAGATCCAACTCAAAAGAGACTCAAAAGTTTCTCTCAACTTTTCAGGCAGAATGAATAGTGACACATTTTATGAATGACATACAGTATAGTAGGAAAAGAACTAATTTGAATTGAAGTGAGGGAGTGGAGGGGAGTGAAGAATGACTTTGGATTTGCATATGTGTATGTGGGAAATGCAGAGGGGTTTTGGAAGTGCTCTTCCCCTAACAGACAGAACTACACAATTTATAGTAACTCTTTGCTGTTTCTTTACATATTTATTTTGTTCTTTCCTTCTTTTTCTGGTGGTTTTCTTTTATCCATGTAAAGTTTATATATTGTATAAATTAAATATATAAATATCAATTTATAATATTTCCTTTTGTAATAATATAGCTATTACAAACTATTGATGAAATAGAAGCTTAGAATAATAAATTTCCCGGATCGCAGTCATAGATATTATTAGCAGTGCTTTATAGCACTGATTCATTGCCATACCTGTAGTTGCATAGTAAATTTGAATACCTTTTATTAACAGTGAAAATTTAGCATTTTAATTTTTCTGTATTTCTTTTACAAAAGCAATTAAATGATAACATTAAGAAGCCATAAGATAGAGAAGGATATTACCAAGAAACTCACCATCACCTGGCCTAATCCAAGAGTGAAAACAAACAAACAAACAAACAACAGCAAAACAACAACTTGTTTTTATATCCTATTTTTATGGCTTACAGTTTTCATTTTCACAAACCAAAATAAACCCTATGACTGAAAATATGCAAGCTTGTGTCTATCAATGTTTCTACCTACAACTCACTATGATCCTTTAGTACAAAATAGGAATTTTGTCTTTATTATTTCATTTACTCCTTGATATAAAATAAGAGTTTTATTTTTCTTAATATGAGGATGTCTTCTTTTTCAGTGGGTAGTGGTATTCCTTGACAATTATTTTCTGATCTAACAGATAATTGTTTTTAGATGCTAAAGTTATAAGTCTATTGTATACCTATTTCAAATTCAAAGGTCAATAGAATTAAGTTAGAAACTTTAGTGACTAATATAAGGCCAGTTCTCCCATAATGAAGAAAGCTAGAAAGGTGATGGAGTTACAAATTTCCATTACCCTGCCTAGAAGTCTAGAGAGGGCCAGTGCTGGGTATTTCTCTTACTCTCCATGGAATGTTTAACTGAAATTTAGTTGGATAGAAATAAGTCCTGCTCCTAATAAAAGGCTAGATAGCATGCTAGATTTGGGCATTTGTCTTCCTTTGAGTTAGTGAGACTACTAAAACTAATCTTTTAGGTTCTGGTGAAATAGTTTTCTTTTCAGGGCAAGTTGTTAGGGTGAAAGAACAGCAGGCCTATCTCCATTTTGTTGTAACTCTTATTCCTGAGAATCAGTGGGGAGGCAAAGCAGGCCTGACTCCATTCTGTTGTTCTGTTACATTGTATTGCTTTGAAAACACTGGTTCTGTTTGCCTACCCACCCATTGCATGATATTTTAATACACCTGCTTAGAACTGTTAAAACTATACTAACTACCACTATTGTGTAAAATCCATTAACTACCCCCATGATGAAAACCCTCATGATTATGTTAAGGTGGTTTTCATACCATCCATATATGATATTGAAATGTTAAAAAAGCATGCTTAACTCCATTTTACTATTTACCCCCTTTTACCTTCAAAACTAGTTCCCCTTGTTTGCCCTCCTGTTGAGTAACTGTAAATGCATTTGCTTGTGATTGTGACCCTAATGATTATAGCTTTTTATAATCATGCCCTTTAGGACCATTACCTGTGAATTCCCCTCCCTACATTTCCCCTTAGGACATTGTAGTTTATACCTATTTTGTAAGGAAGGAAAATTACTAATGCTCTTGTGATCATAGCATTGTGTTAAATAACTAATTGCCCTACTCTTGTGATTCTACCTACTTCTTTAACTACTATTTTTGCTTCTGTAATATTGCTTACTTGCCCCAAGTAAAAGTTTTGTCCTATAAAAGTCTGAGCCCCAGACAGCTAGAGGCTGCTCTCAGAAACCCCATGTTGGGACACTGAGACAGTTACTGGCGGTTCTTCAATGGACTCCTCTTTAAATTTGACTTGTCTGGCAGCATGGTCTTCAAGAGACTCCTGAGCATAACAAAGTATGCTAAGAAGAGCAATGCTTTGTTATAATGTGATTTTTGGTCTTCTGAGTACATACCTAGTAAAGGATTTATAGGATTGAATAGCAGGTCTATTTTTAGATCTCTAAGTATTCTCCAAACACCCTTCCAAAAGAACGTATTAGTTTGCATTCCTACCAGCAATGTAGGAAGTGTTCCCTTTTCTCCACATCCATGCCAGCATCTCTGGTTTTGGGATTTTGTTATGTGGGCT
>CAUYON010090798.1:0-13905 GCA_963573935.1 Arctocebus calabarensis
AGCCCTCAATAGGGGATAAAATATTTGCAGATTATGTCTCTGACAAAAGTTTAATATCCAGAATACACAGAGAACTCAAACACATTAGCAAGAAAAGAGCAAGTGATCCCATTTCAGGGAGGGCAAGGGAGCTAAGGAGAAATTTCTCTGAAGAAGACAGGCACATGGCCTGCAGACACATTAAAAAATGCTCTTCATCCTTAATCATCAGAGAAATGCAAATCAGAACTACTTTGAGATATCATCTAACTCTAATAATTAGATTAGCCCACATTACAAAATCCCAAAACCAGCGATGCTGGAGTGGTTGTGGAGAAAAGGGAACACTACTACATTGCTGATGAGAATGCAAACTAATTTGGTCCTTTTGGAAAGCTATCTGGAGAATACTTATAAACCTAAAAATAGAAATGCCATTCTATCCTATAATTCCTCTGCTAGGTATATATCCAGAAGACCAGAAATCACATTATAACAAAGATATCTGTATCAGAATGTAAATTGCAGCCCAATTCTTAATAGCTAAGTCATGGAAAACGCCCAAGTGTCTATCAACCCATGAATGGATTAATAAATTGTTGGTATATGTACACCATGGAATATTATGCAGCCTTAAAGAAAGATGGAGACTTTACCTATTTCATGTTTACATGGATGGAGCTGGAAAATATTCTTCTTAGCAAAGTGTCTCAAGAATGGAAGAAAAAGTATCCAATGTACTCAGCCCTACTATGAAACTAGTTTATAACTGTTATATGAAAGCTATAACCCAATTACAACTCAAGCATTGGGGAAAGGGACAAGGGAGGGGAGGGGAGGGAGAGAATGGGTGGAGGGAGAATAATGAGTAATTGATGTGTCCACATTTACAGTGCATCTTAGAAGGGTACAGATGAAACTTACTAAAGGTAGACTATAAATGTCTGTACACAATAACTAAGAAAATGCCATGAATGCTATGTCAATCAGTTCAATGAAAATATTTCAGATTGTATATAAGACCAACACATTGTACCCTATTACATTTATGTGCAAAACCATGATATAATAAAAAATAAGGAAAAAAGAAGAATATGGGGAAAGGGGCAAGGGAGAGGAGAAGAGAGGATGGGTGGAGAGAGGGTAAACAGTGGTGTCACACTTATGGTGTACCTTAAAAGGGTGCAGGTGAAACTTTTAAACGCAGAATACAAATGTTTTCATACAATAACCAAGAAAATCCCATGAAGGTTATGTTTTATGTTGAACAGTTGGATGAAAATATTTCAGATTGCATATGAAGCCAGCACATTGTACCCCATGATTGCACTAATGTACACAACTATGATTTAATAAAAAATAATAATAATAAAAGGAAAAACAACAAAAAAAGGAAAGTGTGAGTGATTATAATTCATTTGTACAGTAGTATGGAGTACATTGGATTTTTTTTTTTTTTTTGCGTTCCTGAAATACTTTAATAAGAAGAATATTTTCCAGTTTCATGTTTGTAAACATAAAAGAGCTAAAGTCTCCATAGTAGACTTGAATGCTTCATAGTATTCCATGGTATACTTATTCCACAATTTATTGATCCATTCATTGGTCAATGGACAATTGGGCTTCTTCCAAGACAGGTCAATTATCAATTGAGCTTCAGTGAACAATTTTGCATATACATTTGTTGCCAATTGATTTTTGGTCTTTTGGACATACACCTAATAGAGGAATTTAAGTATTAAATGGCAGGTCTACGTTTAGATGCAATGTACTAGCTTGCATTCCTACCAGTAGTGCAGAAGTGTTCCCTTTTCTACATAGCCACACCAATATCTGTAGATTTTGGATGTTGTGATGTGGGCTACTCTTACTGGAACTAGATGATATCTCAAAGTGGTTTTGGTTTGCATTTCTCTGGTGATTAACGATGATGAGCATTTTTTCATCTGTTTGGAAACCATGTTCTTGTCTTCATCAGAGAAGCTTCTGTTCATGTTTCTTGCCCACAATGAAATGGGATCACTTCTTCTTTCCTTATTAATAAGTTTGTGTTCTCTGTGGATTCTGCTTATTACACCTTTGTCACAAACATAACCTGCAAAAATACTCTACTATTCTGAGTGCTGTCTACTTGCTTTACTTACTATGTCCTTGGCATACAGGTTTTTAGTTGGATCAGATCCCAGGAATTTATTTTTGATTTTGTTTCAATTACCCAGGGGTACTCCTCATAAATATTATTCCAGGACAATTTTTTCAAGTCTTTCCTCTGCACTCTCTCCAAGAATTTTTATAGTTTCATGTCTTAAGTTTAAGTCTTTTAACCAGTGAGAACCAATTTTTGTTAGAGAATGTGTGTGTCCAGTTTCCGTCTTCTATAAGTCAGCAGTCAATTCACCCACCACCTTTAGTTAAATGGGGAATCTTTCCCTAAATTTGTACTTTTCATTGGCTTATCAAAAATCAAATGACAATAAGTGTCTGAATTCATCTCTTGGATTTCAATTCTGTTCCCTACATCTACCTCTCTATATTTTGTGCCAGTTCCATGCTGTTTTGATCACTATATATTTATACTATAATCTGAAGTCTGGTAGCGTGATATCTCCTGAATTGTTTTTTTTCTCTGATTAACATTTTTGATATTCGAGGTTTATTCTGTTTCCAAATAAAATGAAGTACCAGTTTTTTGAGATCTTTAAAGTATGTCAGAGGTGCTATTATTGGGATTGCATTATATCTGTAGATTGGGTGGTGGAGCAAGATGGCCAAACTAAAAAATGTTTAGCTCAGCTCTCCTGAAACAACAGGTGAGGATGAGTAGGTTAGATCATTTCAGGCATAGAATATTAGTGTAGACAGGTAGTTTGGGGGTGTGCAGCCATGTGGTGGATTGCCTGACTTGGAATTTAATCCAGAGTGGTGGAGTCTGCCAGAAAAAATTCTGTGCCATTGGTGAAACTGCGTCCAGAGGTCAGGGGCGGTGGCAACCAGCCCCTCCCTCATGGAGGACTACAATTCCCAGTTCATGGGGAAACTGGGTGTTGTGTGGAAAGATTGGTGAAGTGTAGACTCCTGAGAAGAATTTGGTGGACAGAAAGGGGAGCCATTTGGAGTGGCACCACTGGTGCTAGACAGCTAAAGATGCAATAAGGATAAAAGGATCTCACTTATGAAGCAGACATATTTTGAAATTTCAGAAATGGCAACTGCCACAGGTACATTTTCCCACAGACTAGGTGTGGTGATTTCAGTCTAACATGTGGGAAGCCATCCTGCGCCCCATACTGGAAGTGTATCCTGAAGTGCAGGATAACCCGCACTTCATGGGAACTGTTGCCGGGAGAGTTTGTGAAATCTGCCTGCGAAGATTTTTTGAAATCGGTAAAATCAACAGCTTGGTAGTGTCTAGGAGGTGGAGTGTGATTGTGGATGTGATATTGGTTTATCTCAGCTCTCCCAGAACAATTTTTTGTTTGTTTGTTCATTTTGTTTCAATGTGTCTTGTGTTTTGCTATATCCTCAGGTTGGCAGTTTCTCCTAACTCTAATTTTTACATTCAATAAGAACAAGGGGGAAAGGGGAATGATAACTGACTGGAGCGAGTGTTCAACAGAAGCTCCAGTCCAGAGGGAGAGATAACAGAAAAAACAAAGTTGAAGGGTGGGAGCCGAGCTGAGAGATGAAATACATAGTTGCATGTCTTCTCTGTTGAGGTAAGCTGCGAGGCCAAGGAAACAAATTTCAGGTTCAGAACTCATCCTAAATAGGATGTGTGTACATTCCCTCCCCTAAGACAGTTGCTTGCTTGCTGGGGGATTTCTACTAGTGAACAGTGACCTGAGGTTCTCTTCTTTTGCCACATCAAAGTGACTTACTGGAAGCTGAGACTCCTTTTCCAGAGAGTCTCTGCTGTGAGCCTAGGAATTCCTTTCTCTGCAGGAAGTTTGAACAAATATTTGTCCTGCCACCTTGAACTTCCAGTGTACCATTAACCACTTTCCTGGTGGTCTAAAGGTCCAACCCATGCAGAGACCAGAATATCCACAATTCTGGGCTAGGCCTGAGCATTTCATAGATGGTAGCAGTGCAGCTACACTGTATCTGTGAATCTAGTAGCAATGCAGAAATACACAGAGGGGAAGGAGTATGGTCTGGCTCTGAGAAAGTGTATCTCAGTAGTGGGCAGAGGCTTGGGTCTCTGTGCAATGAGTGGAGACTCAGGAACTGCTGAGATGTGCAAAACCAAGTCACCTCCCACCCAACATCAACATAAATAGAATGATCCTGCTGATATTTGCTTTTGGAGGGTCACCTCACCAAGTCAGTGGTCTGCCATAAGGAAACAGACCTTGCCCTACAGTGACACTAGAGCTGCAGAACAGTGGCAGCAAATGCGCACTAGCTGAGGGAGAAATACATTTGCTGTCTGGATATCCTCAGGTTTAGATTGAGCTCAGGTGGAACACTTCCCAGTTGCCTTTAAGTAACTGAAGCAGTCAGGCTTCAGCTCCCCCTGCAGGCTGGTGGCAGAAGTTGGTAGCCAAGAGGAGCAGACATTGACTTTACTTTGACTAAAAGTCAGGTAAAAAAGCTCTGGCATATTTGTTTATTGGGCAAAACTGGGCCACAGAGACTGGGTTAACAGAGAGCGGAGTGGGGTTACCAGAGACTGGGGTTACCAGGGTCCAGTGGTGAAGGGGGAGCAAGGGGGAGAAAGAAGCATCACCACCTTGGTCCAAACCTTCTACTGAATGAGCCTTTCTCAAAACTCAGAGCATCAGAGGGAACCACATTTCAGCAACTAGTAGACTGCTGCTGTCTAGTTGCTGAAGAGATTTTGAATTCTCTAGCTAGAGAGAGTGGGTACTGATTGAGACACTTAGTTTGGAACTCTTAAAATGGACAAATCAATTGAGGACTCTCCAAGGTGGTACCCTGGTTCTGTTTTAGTGGGAAGGTTTTATTTTCATCTTCCAGTTGTTGCCTGTTGGATGTGGGATGCATTATTTGCTTATATTTTTCCACTGCTGAAACATTAAACTAGAGTCACTGATTCACTAGGATTGGACAGAGATCAACTGAATACAAAACAGAGCCAGCTAGCCCCACAAAAATAAGCAGTTCTCCAGTTTCTCAGGCTGTAGTACTGTACGGGTTCTTTCCAAAGCTGTAGAGGAAAAGCTGCAGTCAATTGTCCCAGCTCTTTGGTGAGGGGCTGGTTAACCAGAAACCGAGAAACCCCCAAACCAATTTTGCCTTATCTGCTCATCTAGCCAAATGATGAAATTCATTCACGGGAAAGAATCAGTGGAAAAACTCTGGCAAAATAAATAACCAGAACAGAACAACTCCTGCATGGAATGACAAACTAGCCACACCAGAGGATCTCATTCGTAAACAGATGGCTGAGATGTCAGAAATTGAATTTAGAATTTGGATGGCAAATAAGATTAACAGAATGGAAGTAAAGTCAGAATTACAAATTCTAGGAATAATTCCAAACTTATCTCAAGAATTCAATGAATTAAAAAAAAAAAAAAAGAATTCAATGAATTCGAAGACAAAATCACCAAAGATTTTGATACATTGAGAAAAGAATTTGCAGCCTTCTAAGATATGAGAAATTCAGTTGAATCCCTCAGTAACATAATGTAGCAGGCACAATAAAGGATTTCTGACGTCGAAGATGAAATTTTTGAACACTCCCAAATGCACAAAGAGGAAGAAAAGTGGAGAGCAAAAACAGATCATTCTTTCAGAGAGCTCTGGAATAATTCCAAGAAAATTAATATTTTCCTTATAGGATTCTGGGTAGGCAATGAGGTTGCTTAGAAATGTACAAATGCTCTTCTCTAAGAGATAATCATGGAGAACTTCCTAAACATAGCAGGAGATCCTGAAATTCAGATAGAAGAAAGTTTCAGAACCCCAGCATGACTCAACCCAAATAAAGCGTCTTCCAGACATATTATAATTAAATTTACCAAAGTGTATATGAAGGAGAAGATACTGCAAGCAGCCAGACACAAGAAATCCATAACCTACAAGGGGATAAATATTAAAATGAGTGCAGATCTCACTGCTGAACCTTTTCAAGCTAGAAGAAGATGGTCATCTATCTTCAACCTCCTAAAACAAAACATTTTTCAACTCAGGATCCTGTATCCAGCTAAACTGAGTTTCTTTTATGATGGGAAAATTACATACTTTAATGATATTGGACATGTGGAAGAAATTTACTGGATCTAAACCAGCTTTCCAGGATATTCTCAGATCTATCTTCCACAATGACCACTGAAATAATTTACCACCAAAGTAAACTCACTCAGAAATTTTTGATCTGGCTCAGCGCCTGTGGTTCAATGGGCTAAGGCACCAGCCACGTACACCTGAGATGGCGGGATCAAATCCAGCCCGGGCCCACCAAACAACAATGAAGGCTTCAACCAAAAAATGGCTGGGCATTGTGGTGGGCACCTGTAGTCCCAGCTACTTGGGAGGTGGAGACTAGAGACTTGCTTGAGTCCAGGAATTGGAGGTTGCTGTGAGCTGTGATGACACAACACTCTATCCAGGGTGACAGCTTGAGACTCTGTCTAAAAAAAATTTTTTTTGATCAAAACTCAACTTCAACGCTGTGGATAGGATTAATAATGTCCATTGGACATTTGATATTTCAACACCCAAAATAATACCAGGCTTATCAGTTAATGTGAATGGCTTAAATTGCCCTATGAAGAGGCACAAGTTGGCTGACTCAATACAAAAACTCAGGCCAGATATGTGCTGCACATAAGAATCTCATCTTACATTAAAAGATATACATAGACTCAGGGTGAGGGGATAGTCATGTATAATACAAGCAAATGGCAATCAGAAAAAAGCAGGTATTGCAATTTTATTTGCACTTTCAGTGGGCTTGAAACCAACATAATTATGGAAAGATAAGGATGGTCACTTCATATTTGGTAAGGGTAACACTCAATATGATGAGATTCCAATTATTAATATTGATGCACCCAACCAGAATGCTCCTATATGTCTAAGATAGAGTATTACTGATGTGACCAACTTGATTTCCTCCAACACTAGAATTGCCAGAAATTTTAATACCCCTCTGGCTGTGTTGGATAGATCATCCAATAAGAAACAAAACAAAGGAATTTTAGACTTAAAATTCAACCATTCAACAATTTATTTTAACAGACATATACAGAACATTTCCTCCTAACAAAACTGAAAATACATTCTTCTAATCAGTGCAAGGAACATCTCTCATATTGATCACATTTTAGACCACAAGGTTGACGTCCGCAAACTAAAAAAAAAAATAAAAATTATTCTTTGCATCTTCTCAGACCATGACAGAGTAAAAGTTGAACTAAATAACAACAGGAATCTGCAAACTCACACAAAGACAGGTAAGCTAAATAATCTTATGCTAAATGACACTGTGGTCATAGATGAGATTAAGAATAAAATTAACAAATTTTTGGAAAAAAACAATAATGAAGATATGAACTATGAGAACCTCTTAGATACTGAGAAGACAGTCCTAAGAGGAAAATTTATATAATTGCAAGCCTTCCTCAAGAGAATCAAAAGAGAGGAAATCAACAACTTAAAGTGACAGCTAAAGCAAGTAGAAGAGGAAAAACATTCCAAAACCAAACCCAGCAGAAGAAAAGAAATATGCAAAATTAGAGCAGAATTAAATGAAATAGAACATAAACAAATTATACAGTATAACAATGAATCAAAAGGTTCGTTTTTTGAAAGGGTCAATAAAATAGAAAAACCTATGGCTAACCTAACCAGAAATGAAAGAATAAAATCTCTAATTTCATCAGTCAGTAAAGACAAAGATGAGATAATCACAGACTTTGAAGAAATTAAAATAATGCTTAATGAATATTACAAAAAATGGTATTCTCAGAAATATGAAAATCTGAATGAAATTGACCAATACTTGGAATTATGCCACCTTCTAGATTTAGTAAGGAAGAAGTGGAAATGTTGGAAAGGGTTATTTCAAATTCTGAAATAATATCAACTATACAAAATCTTCCCTAAAAGAAAAGCCCAGGACAAGATGGCTTCACATCGGAATTATACTAAACCATTAAAGAGGGACTAGTACCCATATTACCTAACCTATTCCAATATAGAAAAAGAATGACTACTTCCCAACACATTCTATGAGGCAAACATCACCTTGATCTCCAAACCAAGAAAAGACACAAGAAGAAAGAAAAGTATAGACCAACATTTCTAATAAATATTGATTCAAAAGTATTCTATGAGTTCCTAGAAAACAGTATCCAGCAACATACCAAACCAATAATACACCATGACAAAGTGGGTTTTCTCCCATACACTCAAGGCTGGTTACATATACATAAATCTATAAATAGAATACTTCAAATAAAAAATTAAAAAAAAGACCATATGATTCTCTCAATTGATACAGAAAAAAATATTTGATAATATCCAGCAAACATTTATGATCAGAACACGTAAAAATAATTATAGAATAGACATTTCTTGAATTGATAGAGGACACTGAGGGCAAATCTACAGCAAATTTTATAGTGATAAGAGTAAAATTGAAAACATTTCCACTCAGATCAGGAAACAGGCAAGGTTTTCCACTATTTCTACTGCTTTTATTATTGTAACGGAAGTCGAGGGAGAGACTGGAAGCAGCTTCCAACAGAGGCTCCTGTTGTAAAGAAAAGATACCCTCCAGAAACTGCCCAATTGAGCTGAAGACTGGGACCCCAGCCAAGAGAGAGAAGTGATAACTTCAGGACACCTCTGAGGCAAGCTGCAATGTCAAGAAATCAAGTTTTAGGCAGAAAACTGAACTAAAGTTTTCTGCCATTCTGACCTTTCAGGACACCCTCCCCACCCTTAACTGATGCTCCAGAAGCCTGACCTCTGCTGAAACTGAGGGAGGAGGACTTGAACAGCACGCACCCTCCCTATCTGCCAGATCAGGCAGCCCACCAGGTAAGAGACTTTGGGGCCCAATGAGCCCACACCAGCCCCCAGGCCAGAAATTCCACTGAGACCCCCGCACACCCTGATTGGCACCAGCTGGACCTTGGGCTGACACCAGAAGCGGCCAGGAACTCTGCCAAGACTCCCACTAGGCCCATATTCGCACTCCGCTGGTCCTTGGCCCACTGCCAGCAGCAGCCAGGAAGCCCATCGGGACCCACGCCCAGCTTTGATCAGCAACAGGCCCACTGCTCACAGCAGACAGGAACTCCACTCTGCAGGGACACCCACGAATCTCTGACCTGTGCCCTCCATACCTCGGCCTGCTGCTCGCAACAGCCAGGGACTCCACAGGGCCTCATCTCACCGCCTGGACTGCCATGGCCCGGGACTCTGCTGGGACCCTTCGCCAGGCCTCCACCTGCCGCCCACACCAGCCAGGGATTCCACCAGGAACCTGCCAGGCCTCACCTGCAGCAACTTTGGGAGCCACACAACCTGCCAACTCCCCTACCCTCTCTGCATCTGCACTGGATCCTTCCATCTGACCACGTACTCAGGAAGCTGTGTGACCTGTGCCCTCCCTGAAGAACCCTCCTCTCAGCCAGAGACTGCTGGAGACACGTGCTCCTTTTGCAAAGGCCACTAGGTGCCACATCCCATGCCCTACTGCTTGATATGGGAGTACCACACTCCGGAGCTGCTCCTGTGGCCACAACTCCCTGGGTGGGGAAGTCCCAGAGAAGCTACACAGGGTTACTCCCTACAACATCCAGCAACAACAGAGTGATCCTGCTGGGGTCTGATATCGGAGAGACACCACCACAACTCTGAGGACAGTCATAGGCATCAGTGAAAAATAATCATGAGGCGGAATCAACAGAAAAACTCTGGCAATATGAATAATCAGAGTAGATCAATTTCCCCACAGAAAGAAAAGGTAGATACAGGACAAGATCTCTTGCATAAGCAAATGGCTGAGATGTCAGAAATCGAATTCAGAGTCTGGATAGTAAATAAGATCAGCAGAATGGAGGAAAAGAAGGAAGTAGAATTTCAAACAGTAATCCAAAAGATGATCCAAAAGATGTCTCAAGAAATCAACAAATTAAAAGATAAAATGACCAAAGATTTTGACACATTGAGACTATAAGTTGCTTCCCTCAAAGATCTGAGAAATACAGTAGAATCCCTCAGTCACAGAATGGATCAAGCAGAAGAAAGGATTTCTGACATGGAAGAAAAAGCTTTTGAATGCTCCCAAACTTTCAAAGAGGAAGAGAAGTGGAAGTAAAAAGGGATCATTCTCTCAGAAAACTCTGGGATAACTTGAAGAAAACCAATATGTGCCTTACAGGGATAACTGAAAATGATGAAGTGGCGTCACCAGGCAGAGTATGTCTCTTCTTTAGGAGATTATGAAAGAGAACTTTCCAGACATGCCAAAAGATTCTGAAATTCAGATAGCAGACAGTTTCAGAACCCCAGCATGACTCAACCTGAACAAGACATCTCCCAGGCACATCATAATTAGCTTCACTAAAGTTAATATGAAGGAGAAAATTCTGAAAGAAGCCAGACATAAGAAATCCATTACATATAAGGGGAAGAATATTAGAATAACTGAAGACCTCCCTGATCAAACCTGTCAAGCTATAAGAGAATGGTCATTGACTTTTAATCTCCTAAAACTAAAGAACTTTGAACTCAGGATCCTGATTTTCATTTATGATAAATGATCATAAATCATTTTCTAAACTGATTTTAACTGATTTTCATTTATGATAGATAAATTAAATACTTTAATGAAATCCACATGTTGAAGAAATTTGCTATAACTAAACCAGCTCTCCAGAATATTCTCAGACATATCCTCCATAATGACCAGCATAATCCTCCACCACAAAAGTAAACTCATCCAGAAACGTTTTATCAAATTTCACCTTCCATAGGGATGAAAGGATTAAAAATGTCCACTGGACTTTCTAAAGATTTATCATTGTTTTAAATTAATGTGACTGGTTTAAATTGTCCTCTAAAGAGGCATGGGTTGGCTGACTGGATACAAAAACTCAGGCCAGATATCTGTTGAATACAAGATCTCATACGAACTTAAAAGATAAATGTAGACTCAAGGTGAAGGGATGGTCATCTATATTCCAGGCAAATGAAAAACAGAAAAAAGCAGGCTTTGCGATCTTATTCGCAAATACAATAGGCTTTAAATCAACCAAAGTAAGGAAGGATAAAGGACATTTCATGTTTGTTAAAGATACTACTCAATATGATGAGATTTCAATTATTAATATTTATGCACTTAACCAGAATGTGCTGCTATTTATAAGAAAAACTCTAATTAACGTGAGCAACATGATTTCCTCCAGCTCCATAGCAGTTGGAGATTTTAATACTCCTTTAGCAGTGTTGGACAGATCCTCAAAAAAGAAGCTAAGTAAAGAAATTTTAGATTTAAAATTAACCATTCAACAACTGGATTTAACAGACATCTACAGAACATTTCATCCTAACAAAATTGAATACACATTCTTCTCATCACCCTATGGGACATAGTCCAAAATCAAACACATCTTAGGTCACAGGTCTAACCTCAGCAAATTTAAAAGAATAGAAATTATTCCTTGCTTCTTCTTCGACCATCAAGGAATAAAAGTTGAACTCAATAACAAAGGAATGGGCATACTGATACAAAAACATAGAAGATAAATAACCTTATGCTGAAGGATAGCTGGGTCATAAACGAGATTAAGAAGGAAATTACCAAATTGTTGGAACAAAATTACAATGAAGACATGAATTATCAGAACCTCTGGGACACTGCAAAGGCAGTCTTAAGAGAGAAATTTATAGCACTGCAGGCCTTCCTCAAGTAAACAGGAAGAGAGGAAGTTAACAACTTAATGGCACATATTAAGTAACTGGAGAAGGAAGAACATTCCAACCCCAAACTGAGCAGAAGAAAAGAAATAACCAAAATTAGAGCAGAATTAAATGAAATTGAAAACAATAGAATTATACAACAGATCAATAAATCAAAAAAGATGTTTTTTTGAAAAGGTCAATATAATAGATAAACCTTTGGCTAACCTAGCCAGGAAAAAAAAGTTAAATCTCTAATGTCATCAATCAGAAATGGTAAAGACGAAATAACAACAGACCCCTCAGAAATTCAACAAATCCTTAATGAAAATTATAAGAAACTTTACTCTCAGAAATATGAAAATCTGAAGGAAATCCACCAATACTTGGAAGCACACCACCTACCAAGACTTAGCCAGAATGTAGTGGAAATTTTGAAAAGGCCTGTATCAAGTTCTGAAATAGCATCCACTATACAAAATCTCCCTAAAAAGAAAAGCCCGGGACCAGATGGCTTCACATAAGAAGTCTACCAAAACTTCAAAGAAGAACTAGTACCTATATTACTAAAACTCTTCCAAAGTATATAAAAAGAAGGAATACTACCCAACACATTCTATGAAGCAAACATCACCTTGATCCCTAAACTATGGAGAGACCCAACAAGAAAAGAAAACTATAGACCAATATCACTAATGAATACTGATGCAAAAATATTTAACAAGATACCAACAATTAGAATCCAACAACACATCAAACAAATTATACACCATCACCAAGTGGGCTTTAAACTAGTGTCTCAAGGCTGGTTCAATATACGTAAATCGATAAATGTAATCCAGCACATAAACAAATTAAAAAATAAAGAGCATATGATTCTCTCAATTGATCCAGAAAATGCTTTTGACAACATCCACCATCCCTTCATGATCAGAACACTTTAAAAAATTGGTATAGAAGGGACATTTCATAAACTTATACATCTACAGCAAAACCACAGTCAATATTGTATGGAATGGAGTGAAATTGAAACCGTTTACACTTAGATGAGGAAGTAGGCAAGGTTGCACATTGTCTCCTCTGCTCTACAACATTGTAATGTAAGTTTTAGCCACTGCAATCAGGGAAGAAAAGGCGATCAAGGGTAAGCACATAGGGTCAGAAGAGATTAAACTTTCACTCTTCGCAGATGATATGATTGTACATCAGAAAAACACCAGGGATTCTACTACAAAACTTTTAGACATGATTAAGGAATACAGTAATATCTCAGGCTACAAAATCAACACCCATAAATCTGTAGCCTTTATATATACCGACAATAGCCAAACCGAAAAACAGTCAAAGACTCTATTCCTTTCACAATAGTGCCAAAGAAGATAAAATATTTGGGAGTTTACCTAACAAAGGATGTAAAAGATCTCTATAAAGGGAACTATGAAACTTTAAGAAAAGAAATAGATGAAAATGTTAACAAATGGAAAAACATACATGCTCATGGCTGGGAGGAATCAACATTGTTAAAATGCCTGTAGTACCCAAAGCAATATATAATTTTAATGCAATTCCTATCAACACTCCATTGTCATATTTTGAAGATCTCAAAAAAATAATACTCTGTGTTATATGGAATCAGAAAAAAACCTTGAATATCCAAGACATTACTCAGAAATAAAAACAAAGTAGGAGGAATCACGCTACCAGACCTGAGACCCTACTATAAATCTATAGTTATTGAAACAGCATGGTACTGGCACAAAAACAGAGACGTAGGTGTTTGGAACAGAATAGAGAACCAAGAGATGAAGCCAGCTACTTTCCGTTACTTGATCTTTGACAACCCAATTAAAAACATGAAGTGGGGAAAGACTCCCTATTTAACAAATGGTGCTCGGTGAACTGGCTGGCGAAATGTAGAAGACTAAAACTGGACCCACACCTCTCACCATTAACTAAGGTAGACTCTCACTGGTTTAAAAATTTAAATTTAAGACATGAAACTATCAAAATATTAGAAGAAATGCATGGGAAACTCTTTTTTTT
>CAUYON010090802.1:0-12397 GCA_963573935.1 Arctocebus calabarensis
TACACTAATCAGATTTATGTTTTCCAGAAATGTCATCAAGCCACACGCAATAAAGATGGTTCCAGTCCATGAACCCCTGTATCACTCTCCCTCTGGAGAAACCCTAACTGCCCCCTTCTATCATCACCCGATTCAGCAGGAAGCAGTTAGATCAAGTCTTCGCCCTTTTTCCCTAATAGCAGTTAGAGTTTCTACTAGGGGGAGAATTGATGCAGGACATTTGGCGCCCTAGCCAGCTCAGGGAGCTGGTGGACCTGCTGCCTCCTTCTTGGTGGTGTTGGTGCTGTGGCAGCCAGCTGAAGACCCAGCGGGCTGGATGACAGGCAAGGAGTGGGACCTCCAACCCCCATTGGAGGCTCCAATAGCCAAAAAGGCCAGACAACTGCCAAGGAGACACCTGTGCCTTGGTGTCTCCTTCACTTTGCACTTAGGACTAAATGTGGAACCCCCATTTCCTATGCCTAGGTCAATTTCATGTGAATTTCCTAGGCCTCAATCCCATGAATGGACTGTGTTCATTCATTGATACATTCATTCACTTTGCACCGGCTGAAGGGACTGTGTTCGTTCATTGATACATTCATTCACCTTGTACCCGGCGGAAGATTCCGGGTTCATTCGTTTCCTAGCCAAGGAACCCATACACCTATATATACCCCAAGACTAAAAGCCTAAAGTGGGAGAAGGGGAAATACTGGGAGAGAAACGGAGAGAGCTTTTCTCTCCCCACTTGAGTTCTCTCTCTCTACCAGGAGCTTTAGTGTTTTCTGTATTCTTTTCTGTAAACTAATTGTCTTACCTCTGGAAAAAGTAAATTAAAAATAAATAAATGATAGCTTGTATATTAATGCAATCATGGGGTACAATATGCTGGTTTTATATACAATTTGAAATATTTTCATCAAACTGGTTAACATAGCCTTTGTAGCATTTTCTTAGTTATTGTGTTAAGACACTTATATTCTGCACTTAGTAAATTTCACATATACCTTTGTAAGAAAATTGTTTTTTTCTAAACAATATTTAGTATCTCAAACATCCTGATAAATCCTCAATCTTGTGAGTAGCATTTAGTAAAATATAGATATTAAGAGTTTGTCTTAACTGTGTCTAACATTGAGCAAGTTTCTTATACAGACATCTTTTTTTATCCTTCAAAAAATGCTTAAATCCATTGTCACAAAGGTCTGTTGGGAGAACAGTGAGATGATGCTGAGAAGGATTTGCAGGTACCTTGATAGCTTAACTCACTCAAGCAGCAAAAATATTTCATCACCTCACATAAGCCTGGATCACACTTGATCTATATAAGACCATAGCAGTCATAAGGGGATGTCACTGGTTATGGTCTGCATGAAAAAGGATAGCTTTATTTCCACTATTTGGGGCCTCTCCAATAAAATTAAAACTTCTGCAATTTGTCAAAAGCCAATTCATTACAGAAGATTTGTGTTGAGGCCCACCAAGTTGGGAAGCACAGAAGAGTCAAATGTAAGATAGCTACCAGGGACATACTAAGATTTTTAGTAACTACATTGTGTTGTATTAAGGGAAAAAAAATGGACAAAAGCTTATGGCTTTGTTCTGCTGTTTTATTGTTGTTTTTGTTAATATACACTAATGTTTCCCAAAGGTAATGCGGTCACCTATGTTCAGGGACTGCCATCTCACAATCACATTAGCTAATCAAGGATTCTCAGATATTCTTTCTTTAAAAACTGTGCACATATTTCTTTAGACCAGTATTTTCTAAATTAAATACTCATAGGACTAATTTATTTTTCTTACAATACATATCAATTTGGGGGAAACTGACATAAGCCTTACTTTCCTTTTCATTCTCAAGTTTCAACCAATGGACATCTATTGAATTCTGGTGCTATTTTTTACTGCACTTATATTACTTATTAATTAAAACTTGGTTTATTAGCATCATCCATATGATTATATTTGGAATTATGTGCTTATCCTAGTTGAAATTGTATGAGGTAATCCCCAACAAGGCCATCAAGAAGTTTCCATCCTAGAGATGTGAGTAAAGGCTAGAATATAATGTCCATATTCTCAATGGGTAGTTAGATGGGTAAAGTGATGGCTATTTGGGTGCCTTGCACCTTAGACCTTGCTTTAGTGAGTGAAGAGGGATCCATGGAGGAAGAAAGTCTGATCGGAGGAAGAAAGAGGAGATAATCTATGCTGTATATTCAAAGACACTATGGGAACAGAGGGAGGGAGAACAAGGACTTTGGAGTCATAGAGAATTGCATTTGAATCCTGGTTTCACCACTTACTTACCTAACGTATGAGGCAAATCATCTCATCTGCAGGAGAATGATGCTACCCAGTGGTGCTTTGGGAAGACTAAAAGAATTTGTGAATATCAAGCAATGGCTAAACTCCTTCCTTCTCATTTCTTCTCCCTTTGGTCCCAGGCATGTAGACTATTGAAGAGCAGTCAGAGAGTTTAATACATATGCTATCCCCTATCACTTGAGCAATTAGGCCCTTGTCCTATTCAGAGCGCTGATTACAAAATAGAATACAAGAAGACTCAAGAAGATGTTGAGCCTTAAATGAGTTTGTAATATTACTGAAGGAGACAAGAGTAAATTTACTAAAGATGTTGAGTAGCTGTTAATCACTCAGCCTTTAACATGACATTGTATTCAGGTGATATTTTTATTTATTTCATTACCCAGAAATCTAATAATAATTTAATTAATGTTACTATTAAATGAAGATAATTTACAGATCAACTGAGTATTAAAAAAATTACTTTCAAAGACCATGTGCTTAAAGAGAAGTAGAGAGAAATCATTTCCTAGCGTGGTTATAGGCAGTTTAGGAAAAGTGCTTTATAGAATAAATTGTAAGGTCTTTACAAGACTTCTAATATTTGTCAATTACATACATAAGAGATGTTCCATTTAAAAATTATTAACATGATCTGCATTCTAAAGAGAAAAAGGCTATCAGCAGTAAAAAGCAATTGAATCACAGGGCACATTTCTTTCTAGAGGCATAAAAGACGTCAGATTAAATGTTTGCTTTCCTCACATGACCTTAAGTTATTACCATTGTTTTACTTTGATAATTTCAAGCATGAATAGTTTTAAGAGAAGAGATAGATAATATAACTGTTGCAGAGAAAGAAAATTTCTGACAACTTTCCTAAGAATTTCTTTTTCTAACTTCCATTATTTTTACCTAACTGCTAGTCTCCAAATTAAGCTATTGAATTTTCCTTTAGCTCCACTCTGTTCTTTCGTAATGGAAGGTCTCTGGTCTCATCTTTAATAGAACATCAAACAACCATAGTCACCTCAAGGATTACCAAGCTCTCCATGGAGCAATCACTTCTGGCTTTAAACAGTAACAGCAGCAGCTAAAACTACTGCCATTGTGACTTATGAATTGACTTTTCTCCCATATGCTCTCCTAAGCAGATGGATTAAGAACTAGAAACCCATCATTTTGTAAGTCCCCAGTGTGTGTAATGAAAATGTTGAACGTTAATGACAGTAAAGCCTGCTGAAAAGATAGATGCTTGCATGCAGTCCCCAGACAACAATATAGATCCATCAATGATAAAAACTTATCGACTATAACTGACATGCAAGTAACAATGAATGAATTCATTTTTTCTAGTGCAATTTTTTCCTTTCCTGTAAGTATTACTGTATACTTCTTGCCAGGACTTACCTTTTTCTCAATAGAAATAATCTCATCCTCCTTCACAAATCAGTTATCAAGGTATTTTTAATACCTTAATGTGCACTAGCAAAAAGTACTGAAAAAATATAGTACCTTTAAAATCGTGCCTTCAAAATTAGTAATACTTTCTACCACTGATTAATAAGATGGGGACTTCAACTGTGATACAGGTAATTATCATGCAGCACACAATAAAAGCAAGTATTTTTTAATGTAAAATGAATTAGGAAACAATTGCGAAGAACTTCCATTATGGTAGCTAAACCATACATCCTATCATAACACTATCATGTCTCCTTTGGTAGTGACATGATCTTCAATTCCCAAGGCAGTGTCTGACACCTTGTGGTCAGATACTGCCCACTGCATTGAATTAAGCTAATTGAACTCCCAGCACACACACAGGCACAAACACCAACATACACACTTCAAAATGTTCAAGTACACTAGAGATCACAGGCTTATGTATGAGGTCAAGGCCAATGATATAGTAAGTGAGATGGGTATGGTAAGATGATTGGCCTTTGCTGTCTGTTTCATTTTCCCACTTTTGATAGAAACACTAATTAAGCAAACATTTTATTTTTCCTGACCTTTACTATAATAAAAGTAAAGTGACAATGCAGAGGAAATGCAAAGTGACTTTTGCCCTCAGCCTCAAGATAACAGCAGGTGGTAAGAATGATGCCTTCATAGCTAAGGAAAGGAGTAATTGTTCAACCCATCTACTCATTCTCCTGTGGATGTCAGCAACCATCCATGAGAAAATCTGTCATGAGAAATCTGAATGTTTTTGTAAAATCTTACTTTAAGATGTTAAGATATGCCAAAATTCTATGACCTAAACCATACAGATTTGCTGATTAAACCTGGCTAATAAAACACCAATTTCCATACCCAAATTCAGGAAGGCCAGAGGATTGAACAGGTGGGGTCCAAAGGCCCATTCACAAGAATTATCAATCCTAAAAATAACAATAACAACAATAAACTGTAGGGTATTTTTATTTGTAATAAAGATTTACACTCCCCAAATAAGCATAAATTATTGGGATGGGAAAAGAAAGAAAATTATACCTTTCCACCCAGGACTGTATTTCCCAGATATGATGAGCTACATTAGACAGGCAGAAAAAGAGAAGAACAAGCAAATTTATGCTCACATGGTCCCAGCTCAGCAAATAAAAAAGTCAAGTTACTGAATTATTTATTTTTTGAAAGAAAGGATTGTTCTTTCTATAATAAATACAGATTCACTTTTATTTTAAATAATTTAAATAGAAAAATAAAAAGAAACATGCTATTACCAGTATTTGGCCAAGAATGAAGAATTCACTGAGTGTGACAACCTTTAGATCATGTGTTGCAGTACAGAAAAGATGAAGCAGCTCTAGTTCACCAAGAAAATAATGAGACAAACAAAAACATGCGTTTTGTTCTCCTTACTCACAACACCAGAACAACTGAAAAAATGTTCTTTCCTGGAGAATCACAATTGTGAAATAGCATATATCATTAAATAAAGTGTTACTTTTATTATTCAACTTTCTTGGCAAATGTAAATAAACATTAAAAAGTTATTATGCACATAGACCACCTGGCTCATAATAGATATTCAATATATTTGCTGAAATATTGAAAGGATTTTATTACCATGTTCAGCAAAAAAGCACACCCTTGCCTAAGACATCTATAACTAAAATCACAGAACATATATTCAGATTCGCTTTTATCAGCATCCAGAAGCCATTAATTATAGATTTATTATAGCTAATGAAATTTAGTCTTAATACTAGCATAAAAAATCTGAAAAGAAATAAACAATAATATAGTACAGATAGCTTTACTAGTTGGGGCAAAGTTGAATTCTCAGAATATAGAAATCTCTTTCTAAGAACCCATGAAGTCTCCAAAACTATTTTGCATTAGAAGTATATAGGCTGGCCTATAATCCTAGCACTCTGGGAGGCCAAGGGTGGTGGATTGCTGGAGCTCACAAGTTTAAGGCCAGTTTGAGCAAAAGCAACACCCCATCTCTACTAAAAAGAAAAAAAAGAAACAGAGTCAAAAGGATTGTTTGAACCTGAGTTGGAGGATGCTGTGAACTGTGACACCACAGCACTCTAACCAGGGCGACAGCTTGAGACTCTGTCTCAAAAAAATAAATAAATAAAGGGCGGGGGATGGGGAGTGTTAAGAAAAGGAAGGAGGGAGAGGGTGGGGGGTCAAGAGTTGTGGTACACCTTTTGAGGGCAGGACACAACTACAAGAGGCTCCTTATCTAACAAAAGCAATCAATGTAACCTGGTTCTTTGTACCCTCAGTGAATCCCCAACAATAAAAAAAAAAAAGAAGAAGAAGAAGAAGTTGATGTGTTGTCCTTAAAATTTAAAAATACTGCATTTGTTCATTGATTTATTTTTACGGGTTAATTAGCAATGCACACTTTTTAAGCTTTAATTTCTATTAATTTGTATGTTAAATATCATGTGGACTTCCACAACTATTAAGTTTTTGAAACATTGGTTAAATGATCTGAAAGATAAGGTTTATTTTCCTTTGCCTTCTTACTGAGCAGCAGTGTTTAAAGTCAGAAACATTCACTAACAGAGTGTATTTACATTCTCCATCAACGGTGTAAACAGATCTCAGTCATCAATTATAATATGCAGAACAATGCCCACAATGCCCAGTCCACATGATTCACATGCAATATGACTAAGGAATGATTTATGCCTCTTACTATTATGAATTTGAGAAAACTTACCAAATGGCCCATTAGATTCACATTTACAGGAGTAGTGCAAAATTGAAATAAATGTAGTGTTAATGCTTATAGACATCAATCTTTAAAATTACAAAATACTTGATAGAAAAAATGGGCCATTCAAACAAGTATACCTTTAGCTTTCAGTTTTTATAACATGTATGCTCTAAAAATTTAGGATCCTGTAATTCCTACCTAATAATTCTTAATAATATCCGAAGATAGAAAATATTTTATGTGACTATTTATGATACTAGAAATAAAAGAAACTATCTCCCATGGTTAAGGAAAAAGAAAGATTAAAACTAAGCTTCATCATTACAGTTTAAAAATTCTCCTAACAATAAACTGAGACCATTATGTTTTTCTGGCCACCAGACAAAAGATGATGAATTGGTTTACATGTTTTCCTCTAATTACCTCTTTACTTTTAGATAGCAAATACTAATAATACTTCATGTGAATTAGAGGCAAAAAAACCTGAGATACATTCTCAAATACTTAATTGGATCTTAATTTCCTTCAGTGCTTAAAATATTTCTTCTGGGTACTTTGAGTACACAGCCCTTTACCTTACTGTAGGAGAATATACAGGATTCAAGAATGGCCTTGGCTAGCACAATTGTATCATTAAAATATGATAATGAAATTCCGAAACTATCAAACAGATACACTGGAACTGAATAATTAATATAAATAGATGGCAGATGGTGGGAGCCAGGTTTCTCACTGTTGGAATAGGAAGCTACAGGTAAGCCAGGGAGAAGGCTAGAATGATTCATGTGGTACTGGACTGGAGTTGCAGATAACAGTATGAACTCATTTTTGGCTTAATAAAGACACACATGGAGATATACACACATACACAAACATATTTTATTTATGTACATAAAGGGTTTGGTTATTAGTTAAACTTATTTCCAAACTCTTTTATTGAGAACTGTAAGCAATAATATCCCAGTAACAATGAGAATACCCTTGTACCATATCTTGCTTTTTAGTACTATTCTCTATAAAATAAATAGGATTTCTTGGCAAAATTGTTTATTCTATACAATAGGTGCAGAAAATATAAGATGAGTTCAGAACATCTTGCAGTGGGGGGGAGGGGAGATACTAAAAATAACCAAAGAACAACAGAAATGATTAGAAGACATAGTAGCCAACAGTAAAAGATGCAATTCAAAAGTTGGGATTATTCAATCAAGAAAATAATGTAGTATTCGATTATAACCAAAAGTTCAAAATAAATATACATGAGACAGTACCAATATGAATGAATAAATAATAAAAAAGGAAAGAATAGACAAATTTTCCATAATGAAGAATTCTAAGTAATTTCTGTAGATATGCCCTCATCAAAAATGTAGAGTATAATTCTCCACCCATTAAATGTGGGCTGGAAATGGTGAGTTCTTTCCAAAAAGCAAAGTGCAGAAAGCAAGGGAGAGTCTCTTTACAGTGGACCTGAGAAGCACCACCTCAGCCCAGTGGTCAAGGTAGATGTCAACAATGATGAGTCATACAACAGCCTATGTTCTTAATGTGACATGATGGGGATGGCATTGTACCTCCATGGTAAGGCATTTTTTCCTTCCCAAAACATATGATCACAGTCTAAACATGAGATAAATATTAAACAAACTACAACTGAGGTACATTGTATAAAGTACCTGACCATTACTCATTAAAATGGCCAAGGTCATCACAAACAAGGAAACTATGAGACATTATCACAGTCTAGAGGAGCTTAAGGAAATGAGATGACTCAATGCAATGGGGAATCCTGAGTGGGGACCTGGGACAGAAAAATCATGGGTTAAAAGCTAAGACATTTGAATAAAAGAAGGACTTTGGAGGTTAAACAATGTGCCTCTAAATATCATGTGTGTTATAAAGAAATTTTAAGAGACATTTGAAAATATTTCGAACTAAATGAAAATGGAAGCTCAACTAGCAGTGTCTGCAAGATGCTATGAAACCAGGGCTGAGCAAGAGAGTAAATGCACACATTACAGGATGAGAATGATTTAAAACCAAACATCTAAGCTTCCACCTCAGGAAACTGAAATAAGAAGAGCAATTTAGATCCAAAGTAAGTAGAAGAAAAGAAATAATAAAAATCACAGCAAAACAATAAAATGAAAATATAAAATTAACAAAGCCAGAGCTAATTATTTGAAAATAAAATCAATAAGCCTATAGGCTAAGGAGAAAACACACAAATTACTAATATCACAAATGCAAGAGGGGACACCACTGCAAATCCCATGGTCATAAAAGAATAATAAAGGCATCCTATGAACTATATGCTCACAAATTTGATAACTGAGATAAAATAAACACATTTCTTGAAAGACACAGTCTGCCAAAATTCACATAAGAAGAATAGTTGACTTTAATAAACATAATATATTTAAAAGTTGATTAATTGCCTTCCACAATAAGAAGCACCAGTGCTAGATAAGTTTACAAGTAAATCCTAACAAATGTTAAAGGAAGAAATTATACCAAGTCTCTACAATCTCTTTTAGAAGATAAAAGCAAAGCAAATACTTCCTAACTCATTCTATTAGGCCAGTATTTCCCTTACACCAAAACCAGGCACAGACATTTTATGAAAAGAAAACTACAGATCAATGTTTTGCATAAACAGAGATGCAAATTACTCAACAAAATATTAGCAAACCAAATGCAACAATGTATAAAAAAGTTACGATCAAACAGACATTATCCCAGGAAAGGAAGACAGGTTTAACATTTGAAAATCAACCAAGGTGATCAATTACATCAATAGGCTAAAGATCAATAATCACATGATCCTATCAATACATGCAGAAAAAGAATGTGAGAAAAACCTACATTCATTCATGATAAAAATTCTCAGTAAACTATGAAGAGGAGAGAAATTCTCCAATTTGACATGTAAAACAACATCTATCAAAAAAACCTACAGCAAACATTATATTCAATGTAAAGAACTCAAAGCTTTCCCACCAAGATCAGGAAGAAAATATTAGAAGAAATAACTTCAGACAAATTTAACAGGTTTATACAGCTTGATTGTTTACAACTCAGCTATTTGCCTCATTTGAACTTCATGAGGCATTGGTGGTCAGACCAAATTGGCAGCAGCTTGTGATGGTCTGAAGTCTGGCTGCTGTGACTGGCTGAAACTTGGTTATTTGTTATAAGAATATACACTTAGGTTAGGATGCAGTTTGTTCACATACTGTTTGCAGCTTACTATGTTGGGATTCAAAGTACAAAGGCAGGTTTAGGCAATTCACAGGTGTGACACCTGTAATCCCAGCTCTTTGTAAGGCTAAGATGAGAGAATTGCTTGCGGGGTGGGGGAGTTTAAGACAATTTTGTGAGCCTGTATTAAAAAAAAAAAAATTGAAAAATTAGTCTGAAGTGGTGCCATGCAGCTATAGTCCAAGCTACTCAGGAAGCCAAGTTGCATCACTTGAACACAGGAATTTGAAGCTGCAGTGAGCTATGATTGTATCACTGCACCTCAACCTGTACAACAGAATGAGACTCTAGATCTGAAAACAGCAACAACAACAAAATAAAGGCATCTTTAGGCTGAATTTAATTTAATTCAATAAAGGCAAGGAAGTCTCCTCATACCAAAGCCACACTAAAAGTCTTAGCTAATGCAATAAGACAGGAATATGAAATAAAAATTATGCAGTTTGGAAAGGAAGAAATAAAAACTATCTTTGATTCCAGATGACATGATTGTTTTCAGTAGAAAAACTGAAAGAATTTACAAAAAGATTTCTGAAATTAATAAGTAATTATAAGCTCAGCATCCATAGCTCAGTAATTAGGGCACCAGCCACATTTGCCTGGGTTGGCGGTTCATACCAGCATAGACCTGCCAAACAACAATGACAACTACAACAAAAAAAATAGTTGGGCTTTGTGGAGGGCACCTGTAGTCCCAGCTACTTGGGAGGCTGAGGCAAGAGAATTGCTGAAGCCCAAGAGTTTGAGGTTGCTATGAGCTACATCACCACAGCACTTTACTGAGGGTGACATAGTGAAACTCTGTCTCAAAAAAAAGTAATTATAGCAAAATTGCAGGATAAAAGATTAATATACATGAATCAATTATTTTCCTATATACTGGTAATAAGCAAGTGGAATTTAACATTTAAAACATAAGGTCATTTATATTAGCAACTGAGAAAGTGAAATAACTAGGTGCGAATGTAAAAAAAAAAAGAAGTGCAAACCTATATGAGAATAACTATCAGACTGTGATAAATTAAAGAAAAACTTAAAAAATGGAGAGTTATTCAATGTTCAAGGATGGAAAGCCTCAATGTCATCAAGAGGTCAGTTCTTCGCAATTTGATCTACAGATTTAATACATTTTTCAGTCAAAATCATAGCAAGTTATTTTGTACATATCAATAAACATTCTAAAGTTTGTATGGAAAAGGAAGAGATGCAGAATAGCCAACACAATATGAAAGAATGATACAGTTGTGCAACTAATGCTACCCAATTTTTAAGACTTACCATAAAGCTACAATAATCAAGATAATGTGATAACATTAGCTGTCAAAGCATGAAAAGACATGGGGAAAGCATAAAGATACATAACCAAGTGAAAGATGACAGGCTGAAAAGGATGGATGTTTTAGAATTCCATCTATATGACATTATGGAAAAAGCAAAACTCAGGCAACAGTAAAAATATCTGTGGTTGCCAGTGTTAGCAACGAGGCAGGGATGAACAGGCAGAACACAGAGGGTTTTATAGCCCTGAAATACTCTATATTTTCATGTCATTATACATTCATCTAAATGTTTAAATGAAGGTCCAACACATATAAAGTGAGGCCTAAAATAAACTATGGACTCTGAAAAAAAAAAGTGTCAATGTTGATTAATCAATTGTAAAAGTGCACCACTCTGTTGGAGGAGATAGATAATAGGGAGACTATGTGGATTAGAGGGAGCAGAGTATGTTGGGAAAATCTCTGGACGTTCACTTCAATTTTGCTGTAAACTCAGAACTGCTCCAAAAAATAAAGCATTAAAAGAATAAAAATCACTATTGCCATCACACACAAGTCAATGGCAAATAAGCAGATAGAATCCAGCTACTTACCGTTATTTGATCTTTGACAACCCAATTAAAAACATTCAGTGGGGAAGACTCCCTATTTAACAAATAGTGCTGGGTGAATTGGCTGGTGACTTGTAGAAGACTGAAACTGGACCCACACCTCTCACCATTAACTAAGATAGTTTCTTGCAGGATTAAAGATTTAAACTTAAGACATGAAACTATGAAAATACTAAAAGAAAGTGCAGGGAAAACTCTTGAAGAAATCGGCCTGGGCGAATATTTTATGAGGAAGGCCCCCTGGGCAATTGAAGCAGTATCAAATATACTCTACTGGGACCTGATCAAACTAAAAAAGCTTCTGCACAGCCAAGAACATAGTAAGTATAGCAAGGAGACAGCCCTCAGAACGGGAGAAAATATTTGCAGCTTATGCCTTTGACAAAGGTTTAATAACCAGAATCCACAGAGAACTCAAACATATTAGCAGGAAAAGAACAAGTGATCCCATCTCAGGGTGGGCAAAGGACTTGAAGAGAAACTTCTCTAAAGAAGACAGGTGCACGGCCTACAGACACATGAAAAAATGCTCACCATCCTTAATCATCAGAGAAATGCAAATCTACTTTGAGATATCACCTAACTCCAGTAAGATTCGCTCACATAACAAAATCCCAAAACCAGAGATGTTGGCATGGATGTGGAGAAAAGGGAACACTTCTACACTGCTGGTGGGAATGCACACTAATACGTTCCTTTTGGAAGGATGTTTGGAAAATATTTAGAGATCTAAAAATTGACCTGCCATTTGATCCTTTAATTCCTTT